>OOFE01034298.1:1335-11792 GCA_900323365.1 Monocentris japonica | reverse complement strand
GGAAAGTCAATAAAATAAAAAACATTACAATGTCACCCACCATACAAACACCCATATGGCACAATCCAGACTTCACTGCAAATAAATCACCTCTAATAGGCACCAAATGGAAAGAAAAAGGGATTACACACCTCCATCACATTTTTGACCATAACATCTTGTTAACATTCCAACAGCTTATTGACATATATGGCATTGAGAAGCAACAATACTTACAATACATCCGATTAAAACATTCAATCAAGGCAAAAATAGATATCTCCAGCACACTCCTGGAACAACCACCACTATTGGACAGCATTAATAAAATTGCAAAATCAAACAAACCACTCTCAAAACTGTATAAACTCATATCTTCTACTGACTCTACCAATGCACCTCATATTCCAATAAACAAATGGGAAAAAGACCTCAACATCCACACCAATAACCACTTTTGGAATAAAATCTGTAATAACATCTTCAGCATGTCAACAAACACTAACATAAGGCTAATTCAATACAAGATCATTCACAGAACACATATCACACAGCACAAGATGTACATAATGGGATTTACCGGATCAGACATATGCACTCATTGTACACTCAACACAACTGATGACTACCTCCATGCACTCTGGCTCTGTCCACCGATACAACATTTCTGGCAAGAAGTAACCACCACACTATCCATATTCCTTGGCTGTAGCATTCCATTATCCCCTTCCATATGCATACTCGGTGATCTGGATATACTCAACACATGTTCAACACAAATCATAATACTCCTACTTATGGCCCTATCACCAAGAAAACAATACTACTAAACTGGAAAAGTAGGAAAAAAATCAACATCTCACAATGGTTGGATCTCCTAACACGGCAGATATCAATGGAACAACAATCAGCTCTACAAAAAAAACAACTTGAACACTTCAATAAAATGTATTCAACAATTCTCAGATCTATTCTGCTGCCGGTGAGCTAATGCCACAACACAAGTATTTGTAAAATGTACACACACACACATATTACAATCCCACAACAAAATAATTTTCTCTTCCTTTCATCATCCCTGATCTCATACCCCCAACATCAACACATAAACTCCCCCATTAACGATCACCAATGCTTTGTTTTGTTTTGTTGGTGTTCTTGTTTTGTTTGTTTTGTTCGTACTATTGTTATTATTCGTTCGCTTACATTTCTCCCCGTTAGCTCCTATTAGGTTTATGTTTATTCACTTTTTTGTCTCTCTGATATTTCCCTCCCTCAGAGAGGTGACATTATTATTATTATTATTTATTTTTTGTTGTATTATTACAAGTGTAATTAAAAAGAAAGTTGTCCTCCAAAGAGGGGGGGTGGTGGCAGGCTAAAAAAAAAAAAAAAAAAAAAAATAGGCATCATACTTCCAGCTAAATTAGGTTCCTTAAAATGCCATTAACGGTGCCTGCAACGCCAGAGAGAAACAGTTCCTCTCCTGTAATTCCCTCTCTCGCTCCCATAAAATATATCAGAACTAATGTTTACTTTCTGCTTTAGAAAACCAAGACCTTATTACCTGGAAAACGAGAATATGAATCCCCCGTTGCGAAGCATAGCCCTTATGAATATTATATAACACAAATAAAAGTTGCTTTTTAGGCTTGGCTTAAATACAAAAAAGATAGTAAAGGAAAATAGAAGTCATAGAAGTTTCAACAGTCTCAAGATTGTGTATGTCAATGTTCATCCTTCTGTGTGAAAATTTACCCAACCCACCTCTTGGATGAGATACATCAAGATAGTATAAAAAAAAGTGTCAAACATCTTATCACAAAGAGGGGTATGGGATAGAAATGATGAATAAACAATTACCAGCAACCCATGCCTTGCAAGCCTATCCTTTAAATTGTTCCAGGTACAAAGGAAAAATAAAAATAAATACAAATCCAGCAAGCTGTGTGGTTGTTAAGCCTTGGCTTACGCCATCATCAAAAGACCACCGATCTGTGGTGTCTTCCTCTTACTCAGGTGTCTGGGACACCAGTTTCAGGTCATCCAAGAATGCCTGTGCCTTCTCAGCGGGGGTAAATGCACAGTTCTTGCTCCTATGCATGATGATGAGACTCTGTCCAGCTTGATTACCTCTCTCTTGGTTTCCAGGTCAAGCGCCAAAGGTAGCCAGGATTCAAAAAAGGCAATGGGCTGTCGTCCCTCAATCCCTTCTTTGAGGCCGAAGATTCTAATTCTGATTCTGTCAAGGAGGCTGCAGCTCTCTTGGTCATCTGCTTTTTGGACCAGCATGGTGATAGTCTTCTCAAACTGGGCTAGCTGGGATTTCAAAGTGAAGATCTCATCCTCAGCAGTGGAAATGCCTGATTCCGCTTCCTCCATGCGCTTATCACCCCTCTTTAGCCTTGTGGTAATGGAGTCCAAGGTATTTGATAATTTGGACAGTTTCTCCCTGAGCACTGCAGCGCCTTGAGTGTGGCGACTGATGATGACAGTCAAGCTAGCTGCGTCATGTTTGGACCGGGGATCAGTGCCCATGGTTTGTTGACGACATAGGAGTTTACTCCTTGTCCTCCCTTTATTGGGTCTTTATTCACAACCACTTTTACAAGAAAAGCCTGTGGGCAACCCATCCTCACTGCAAGAGAGAGCATACAGTTCTGACTAAGATTATTGGCACCCTTGCATTTCATGCAGATAATGTACAAAATCTTTCGGTCTTCACATTTTATTTAACAGCTCATGATCACACAAGTATAAAAATATCTTTTATGGCTTCAAAATTGAAAAGTCGTTATGGCCAAAATTATTGACACCCTTTTCTAATACTTAGTCGCACAGCCTTTGGCCAAGATGACTGCTTCCAAATGCTTCTTGTAACCATCAGTAAGCTTCCTGCAGCTTTCTGCTAGCAGTTTCTCCCACTCTTTAATTGCAACATGTTCCAGTTCTTCAATGTTTGAAGGATTCCTTTGACCAACTGCAAATTTCAGGTCTCACATCATATCCCTCATAGGTGAGGGATTGTCCATCACAATTTGGCCCTTGTCAAAGTCGCTCAGATCCTTACGCTTGCCCATTTTTCCTGCTTCCGACACATCAACTTCAAGAACTGACTGTTCACTTGCTTCCCAATATATCCCACCCCTTGACAGGTGCCATTTTAATGAGATAATCGATGTTATTCACTTCACCTGTCAGTGGTTTTAATGTTGTGGCTGATTGGTGTAGGTTTGTACAGGTGGGCTTTGGCAAAGATCAATTGGGTCTACTTGTGTTTCTCTTTCAGCAGTGGGGTCTTCTGTTGCCTTCGACTGTAAAGCCCTTCTTGGTTCAGTGTCCAGCATATGGTATGGGCTGAAACCATTACCCCAGACCTCTCCAGGTCTGCCTTGAGATCTTTGGATGTCATGCCAGGTGTTTTTTCAAAGGGTCTCACCAACCTTCAAGGAAATCTGAAATCAATTTTCCTCTTACCACCATATCATGAGCAGCAATCTTCTTCATAACATTGCAAACTATGGAAACAGGAATACCAAGGTCTCTAGAGATGACTTTATAGTCTTGTGAATGCTTCTGTTTGGTGATACGTTTTTCTGACATCATGAGCTCTTTTCTCTCTACCATTTTCACAGACGACCAGGGAAGCAAAATCACTTAAATATGGATTATTGGTTAATTTATACCGTGTGGTCACCTGCAACCTGTCACAGGCGAGTTTAATTACACTGTAAATGAGAATCTATTTCCAACAAAATTGATATGTATTGTTCTAAAGGCTGCCAATAATCATGGTCACGACCGCTTTTCAATTTTGGAGCCATAAAAGATTTTTTAAATTTGTATTGTTATTGTTTGATGTTGATGACCATGTGTTGTTGTAAATCAATTAATGTGTGAAACAGTATCAATTTCATAATTATTTCATATTGTACATTATTTTTAGCCTAAATTTATCTGTCTATAACACATTCTTTCATCAGGAAATTCCATGCATCATATATTTTTGCATTAATTTTACAGCTAGTGTCACTCCAGATGTAATTTAATGAGAATTATTCCAGTGAGAATATGATATGATTTTTCTTGTTCTGTACACCCCAATAATTTTACTTTTTCCAAATTCTGCGCTTTTATTTTGAATATCAAATTGCGTAACTTGAGTTATTCTGGCCATCTCTGGCTGGCTTGATGCAACCGTGGTTTGTTTGCAGCAGGAAAAGGTACTGAACATTAACTGTACACACAGGTTTCAAAATAGGGAGTATATAGATTGTGAAACTGTACATACACTGTTTAAAACTGAAACCGTATGGGTTTCAAAACAAAGTAGAGATGTCTGTGGCTCTGTCCTTTGCTGTTGACATGGTCATAAAATAAAACAAAAACTGAAAACGAATTAGTTTAAAATGTATTTATCATTGTCACAACCATCAATAGTGCAGAGCACAGGTACAAACTGCTGGATTGAAATACAGGACAAGAACCACATGACTTCCATAGATCTGCATTCCAGTGTAGCAGTAGATCCATAAGCATAGGGCCCTTATCATACGATCATCGAAATTCAGTGGGGTTCTGATCTGTTATGCTATGTTACATTCCAGAGTTTCATCCCTAAGCTCTACTTTCTGCTCAGGCTCCTGTTCAGTCTTGTGGTCATTGTCATCGCCTCCTCCAATTTCATTTCTTGATTTGTAACTTTCAGACACAAAAGCTGCACTGGTGGTTTGCCTTCACCTACAGATGTTTAGGGTAAAAAAAAACAAAAAAAAACACTTCCTTTGTGCTGATAATTTCTAACATTAGCAGCAATGTTAGCTGCCTAGCAAATGTGACACCTTTGTGTTTAGTAGGCTCCATGCTATTGAAATATATTAATAAACTAAAACATCCCATATATGTTTCTTTAAAAAATATTGTTAGTGGAGAGACTTTGACACTGACAAATAAAAATAAATCCTATCACATTAGTTTACTGCTAGCACATGGTTGAACCTTTCACATTTGTGTGTTTGTGGTGCAAAACCCATATGTCCATACTGACAGAGTGCACTGCTCTCTGAATGCAGATACTTAAGAGGGAGTTACTGGGGGAACCATATGCAAATATTATACAAATACAAAGAAATAATTATTAATCATTTAATAAATTACAAATTTATTAAAATACTACATTATGTTTTAATTGCTTTACTTACTGCTTCATATTTTTTACTTATTTAATAAATACTTGATCTCTGAATTAATCACAGCCCAGGTTCCATAATATGGTGCCCAAGAGTCAATTATACTGCATTTTAAATTGGAATCATTCAGCAGGAATTTACCCCAGCTCGAAAGACAAGTGTCACGTAAAGAAGCGGACATATAACACTATATCCCAGAGGGTTTTGTCCAAAATCACTACGCAACTTTGTAAATGAATGCCTAAATCTTTAAAGCACAAAAGATGACAGAAGCCATATCAACAAAGGCAGATCCATAATTCATATTTCCAAAATGAAGTTTACAAAGACAGCATATGCCAAAGATAACACAGACAACAAACTATATGTTAACAGTTTTATTTCTGGGCAAATGTATCACAAAGTAATTTTTAAGTATTAAACTTCTGATATTTCTAGTGGAATAATGGCTAATGTACAAGTATCAGACCAGATGTGAAGTAGTAGATAAAGTAGTTAAGCAGTCTATAATGAATCTTCAAGGACTACACCGACTTTTTGGGATATTGCCTCAAGTCTGTCAACACAGGTGGCAAACATGGCAGCAAATCCACTGGTAGCAGTTCAAAATAATCTAAAGCTAAATTATCCATTATATTCACACGAATACAATCAATTCTACTTATGAAAGCTAGCAATATCTGCTGCAGTTCATTTATGGTTGCATCCATCCTTGGGATCATGGTACGCGCTGAAATAATTTTTTGATTTTTCTGTTTATTTCTGTTTAATGCTACCTAATTAGCACTTGCTTGCTATGTTAACTCAAAATTATTTGACATTGTGAAAGGCAATACCAATGCTTTGTAGCGGCATGAAACCACTACATAAATCCCCTAACGTTTCCCACAAACAGTCAGAAAAGAGCCACCCCATGGACCAAGTTGCTCACAGTGTGAACGCCTGGTAATTAGATACAAGTGGAAAATAGTGTTCATGGCAGAAAGATATACTTTCATCAAATAGGTGAACTATGCTGCAAAGGTTATGATAAACAGTCTGTAGAAGTCAATAGCCTACCATGGAAAATGCTGGATGCAGAAGGGCAGGAGAGTGCAGAAAACAGATAAATACAAGCATATGCTAACACACTGGAAGTCAAAGGAAATACGAGAAATATGTGCGCTCCATTAAAATATGTTGTCTCGTTCTAGATCTCTGAGTAGCAGCCACATCTCTGCCTAGACAGATGCAGAATCCTTTGCACCTTCAAATTTCATCTGATAGAAAGGCACAATGTTTCTGTAGCACAAGTCCTGAAAAAACAGAGCAAACTTAAAGCAATCTTAGATTTATGTTTGCTGTCACTTCATATAACCGCAAGCTGTTTTTTTTTTAATCTGTAAGCGTGTTAAACCATGGGCCTCAGACTAGTTGGTTTTAGGTTTCTGTGTTGGTTCTCCTGGGTGGTTCCTGTGGCGAATAATCCTCGAGGAATTTGAGGTGGAAATCTCTGACCTTCTCCAGAAGGATTTTCAGTTTCTCTGTGCTTGGCAGGATGGTCATCCTAGGGAGAAAAACACATACTGGTTATAATATGTTTAAGTAGGCCATGATTCAATCTCAGGTTTTTATATCCTCTTCCTTGCATCCTTCTCCAGTCTAACAGAGGGAGAATAGGCTTGTTTACAAATTGTATATATTCAGTTTACAGGTGTAGATAACAGATGTACAATGTGCAGATTTGGATATTGCATTATTAGCTGCTCACCACTCCAGATGGAGGAACCATACGTACACAGAAACTAGCTTCTCTAGTTTCTAAAGCACTATTTGGGTCAACAAACTGTACGCTGTTGTCTTCTAGCAGAGATAAGTAGGATAGGACTGTCATCCTCAGCTTTCATTGTAGATGTTTGAATCTAGGTCACTGCTGTCATTCATTCTGTTCTAATCCAATCCAAGTGACCCTAACCAACTGAATTCAGTTCATCTAGATGTATAGGAATAACGCCAACACAAATAATTCTGGCTGTTTTTTCAAAGGTTTAAGAAAGAGGCCAATACAGAAAACAACTAACTGCCCTGTGATGACAGAAAGGCTCTGTCTGGATTGCAGAGAAATGTGCTATCCATGACTGAACTCGCTTTACATCTAAGATTGGGATTAAGAAAGAGGAGAGAGGAAGACTGATGCATTTTATTAAAAGGACAATCAGATCACAGCCAAGCCTTCTTTATTTGAAGCAAACTATGGAACAATTTCTGAAGCTATCATTCCATACTGTGTGTGGTGGGCGAAAGTATATAGGTCTAACCTGAAATGGTAGGTTCCCTCCCTCTGACCAAAGCCACTTCCTGGAACAACACAGATACCAGTTTCCTCCAGCAGCCTCAGACAATACAGCATGTCAGGAGCCATAGACAGGGACTGGGGAGACAGACAGACAGGAAGGAGAAGATGTAATGTAAGTAGCTGAGATAACAGTAACTGAGATTTGGTTGATTTTCCCTTCATACTCGTGGCCTTTTTAGTAAAAATTGTGCTCGTTTTTTGTCCGTGGCAGCTGGCGCAATTTTCTCCAGGGGGGCTATGCCAAAAATCAAGCAAACATACTAAAGGTATCACACCAATGTAATTAAATCAATGAAAAGGCCTTCATTTGTAATTGTTAACATTTGTTATGGTGAAAGACCTTAAAGTAAAAGTGCCTCAATAAGTGCAAAAACTGCATCATTCATAGGGAACAACATGTTTTGCTGTTACCTTGTTTTTTTATGCTATGGTTTTATCCCTCACTTTTCTTTCTTTTCTTTCCTCTCCTTCCCTCTCAAGGTGTACATAACCCAGCTGACAAACTGTCTCTACAATGACCAAGATATGAATACATTGTGACAAATGCTTAGAGTGACAGCTCTGACAGACCTGGGCTTCCTGGATGGCTCTGGGTGGGATGAAGATCTGAGGGAAGGCATACATGGCTCCTTGTACTGGATTGCACTTGATCCCAGGCACAGAGTTGAGGATCTCCTCTGTCATCTTGGCCTTCTTAGCCAGCGCATCCAGCACTAAGCACTTCTCCTGGACACCAACATTACACACAAATACACAAATGATGGAAAACAGTTGAGGACACTCATGCCAGAACCAAGAAAATCACACCTCATTTAAGATACAATCTGCAAGAAGTCACATGATGCAACCTGCTGGATGGCTGCTTGAAGTGAGACCTCAAGCACGAACATGTATTTTATTATAGTGTTATCTTTGACAACTAGCCAGGTTTCTTCAAAATTTACATTTGTAGGTCTACAAGAAAAGCAAAAATGCCTGATCAAACTCAAAAAGAGGCTCCTAAGTGCCCAAACACGAGACAGAAGACCCCTGACCCTGCTGTTGATGGTTACAAAGATGGCGGTGCTAAATTTTTCTGTGGGCAACAGGCTAGTTTCTGAAGTTGTTAGAATGCACAGACTTCTCAAGCTGATGGATGTGGACCAGAAACAAAGTTTGGTGGACATTAAAAAACACTTCTGTGGTGATACAGAAGTTGACAAGCATTTGCGACCCCCCATTGCCCCAACCTTAGATTGGGGCAATGATTTATGTTTCAATAGCACCACATGAACACTGGAATAGCTTCAGAACAAGAAGTCCTGAAGTGGCCCAGCCAAAGCCCAGGCTTGAATCCAATTGATCAAACTAATACAAAAACATGGAGGCTGTAATTGCTGCCAAAAGGTAATTCTACAATGTATTGAATACTTACTTAAATTAGATATTTCTGTATTTCATTTTCAATAAATTTACAAAAAAAATTCTAAAAACACATTTTCACTTTGTCGTAATGCAGTGTTTCCGATACATAAGCTCATCTGTGGTGCACTGCCACAATATCGACATGGCTGCCACAAAATCAAACGTTGGTCAATTTATAGAAATTGATCTCTAATGCTGTACTTAAGAGGTGCACATCATGTTATGTTCTCTGTCACACCAGAGACTAACCTGGCAAGACTGGGTGCTCACTCAGCTGTTGCTTATAAAAACACCGCACGCACATGCCCTTTTTCCTCATCCGCTGGTGAGAGACATATCACCTGCTAGAGGGACAAAGGCAAAGTGTGGACAGTCTGACAAAAACCTGATATCGACAGAAGGTAAATGAACTATTGATGAACTAATATTGAACCTGGGAAGTCACGCAATCATACATCGAGTGGAAAATTAATTTTCTCCTGTGCATTGAATGTTTGTTCAGATGAGCATTAAAAAGACCACCCCCCCATTGCCCTACTGTCACAAATGAATTTCTGTGCTAAGGGAAACACTGCATAATGCGTATTTTTTTGTAGATTACTGACAAAAATTACAAAGTTTGACAATGTTTATTCCAGTCTGCTTGTATTCAGTGTGCAACTCCACAAAGGGGGTTGAAGACTTTCTGAAGACTGATGCCACCTTGCAGGATTTATGGACATTGAAGTCCTAAAAATTCCAATGCCAATGTGCAAAAATTGCCTAGTGCAGCTTGGAACTTGGAATATCTTCCTTACACACAAACACACCTTGGTAAACTGTGCATAGGAGGGCTCATGCGGTTTGGGAGGGTTGACGATAACATCCATTGCGGCCTGTCCAGAGACAGGGGGGCAGAGGCGAACAGACAGCATCTTGACCAGCTGGGCCTTCACCTCTGGATCCATGTTCAACACCTCCATGTAGCCTCCACGGAAACCACATCTGAAGAAAGTAGGAGACAGAAAGAGAGGGAGAATACAGTATAGGTGGTGGTGATATGAACCCTAACCCTACCATAAAACCCCCAAAAATCCCAAACTCTTATTTATGCATTGATTTTGAGACCAAAGCCGTGTTGAATACACTATCCTACCACATCTGCTGGCCAAAAGATAGGTTCTTTTTTTCCTTGAAGAGGAAATTAATTTCCACAGTCTGTAAAGTAAACAAACAGCAATATCGCACAAAAAATGTGCTGGGTGGCAGTACTACTTGAAATGTCTAGCTGACATGCAGCAGAGAGGCAAAGAGAGGCAACCAGTCGCCTCGAGGCAGCAGAGCGAAGTGGTCGCGCGGGGGTGTAAGGCTTGACCATAGCCTGGAGGTAAGAAGGAGCTGTTCCTTCCACTGCCCTATAGGCTAGCAACAGGGTCTTGAACTGGATGCAAGCTGCTACAGGGAGCCAGTGTAGAGAACGGAGAAGGGTAGTTGTGTGGGAGAACTTAGGGCGGTTGAACACCAGATGAGCTGCAGCTTTCTGAACAAGCTCCAGAGGTCTGATGGCACAC
>OOFE01034293.1:2648-19942 GCA_900323365.1 Monocentris japonica | reverse complement strand
AGGAAGTTTATCTCACTAGATTCATCATGGTAACATGTATTTATTTCTTATATGGGAACAAGATAGAGATAGATGATGACCAATATTTACCCTTTTATCACTGCAAAGTAACAAAATCTTTCTTTCTTTCAACCTCACACACTCTCACACACACATACACTTTAACCACAACATATTTCCTGGCCTTTCATGCAATGTATTTACTTGCACCTAACCTGCCCACAGTTTAACCCATCCCGACCTACTATTTCCTGTTTCTTTGGCTCTTTTTCCACCCTGGACTGATGAAGCAAGAAGTCATAACGATATGGGGTTTCACGCTCCGCTGGCCCGAGCCCTTGTTTACATGTAATAAATTGATGTGAAAATCATACTCAGATGAGCCGTGGCCATTTGGAAGCCATTAGGGGAAACACTTATGATGAAGTGGCTTTACAACCTCATAAGTGTCTCTTTGGTTGCACATGTAATGACCCCTGTAGTGTAAATCAGTGTTACGGCTGTTAGGAAAAGGTTTCTGTGGGAAGACTGACTGAGACTAAGTGCTATAATGTGTCACAACCATAGCAGCAGTGTTGTCGAATTCCATCGTGTAGGGAAGAAATGCATAGGCTTGAGTAGTATAGACTACTGTGTACTGTGTAGATTTGCCAAAAGTACTTGTAGTACAAAGTATAACAACAGTGAATATAATGAAACAAGTGCGCTAGGTACTTGGGAGGAGGGGCGGTGTGTGTGTGTTTGGGGGGGTATGCGTGGATGGATGAGTGAAAGAACATTGGCTTTAAAAACTCCAGCTGCTGAAAACCTGCGAAAAACTCAAAATTGCTGTGGTAGCATAGAATCACTGAACAGAATATTGAATTCATTCATAAAATTATGGAGCTACTTCCTGCAACTTGAGCAACTTGTTTTTTTTTTTTATTTCTAGTGTGCTGCCTGGTATACGAGCACACACTGCATTTCCCTTCCCTGGCCAAAATGACTGGGAGCACTGGAGTCTCACGTGAGGTCTTGCACCACCTGAAATTTGAAACAATGCGGATGGTGTCGCAGGGCCCCCGTCCAGGATTGGCTGAACAAAAAGTTAAACTTTAAAGATGGCATGTTTGTCAAATTTAGCTGAGTAGTTGTGAATGGTTAGCTTTAACCTAAACTTACTATAAGTACCTACTAGCATGACATAGGAAGTGAGTAGAAAATAATTCTTGTATCTCCCTCTTTCTCTCCCTGTACACGTAGCTGTCTGTCTATCTCTATAGTTGTGTCACACTCACACATAGCATTGGGCTAACTCATAGTGTGCCAACAGGGTATTTCATTAAGTGACCCCCCCCATCCCCCCTTTATGTGCATTCACTTCCTAAAATGAGGGAAAAGTAGGCTTCAGGAAGAAATGAAGGAGCTGCAATTGTGATAGCGGAAGACAAATACGCTCATTGTTAAATCCAGCATTTCCCCTTCATATTTTTCCAATTACCGATTGTTCTTAAGGATCACAGCCTCACACTGAAAACATGTTTCCAACTAAGACTGAAATCCATTTGTACTACCTCCCCGGTTTCTCCTCTTTCTCTCTTACCCCCTCTCTCTTTTTCTCTCTGTGTCTGTTTATCTCTCTCTCCCTGTCTCGCTTTCTGCCCGTCTCCATCTCTCTCACTCTCTCTCCCTCTCTTGCTCCCTTTGACCGTCAGTGCCTAAAATGTACTCACTTTACTCTCCCTCTCTGGCTGGTGCAGACAACAGTACTAAGGACTCCAATCCCCCCAGGGGTTCTTGTGGTACTTGTTCCCAGAGAGCAACAGAGACTTAACGGGGACACACTGGAACAAATGACAGAGACAGAGTCTGCAGGCTAGGCACAAGATACACAGATGGGCACAGATCAAGGAATCAAGAAAATGATGGGGATCTACCACCACACTCGTACAGCAACTTGGCTTTTGGATGTCATGCCACCATGACTGCTGCCGACCACAAAATGCGTAGATGTATAGCCAGTGGAGCAGTGGCATGCATAAATGTCATGAGACCGTATGTTTCTGTTAAAACTGATACAGCAATCACACATTGTTGTGGTGACGGTGTGTGTGTGTGGGAGGGGCTCTGATCGCCTAGAAACGGCCGAGAGCTTGTGTGCTGATGTGAAATAACTGCTTTTCAGTTTTAGCTGCAAATTGATACTTGATCTTGAACTGATAATTGAATTGGCCTCATGATGATAATGCAGTGCAAATTCAATCTTGCGTGACTCATTAAGTATGTTGAAACCTGAACATCTTTCCATATTTCATATTACCAATCTCGGGTGCGTGCATGTCCAAACTCAAACCTTCATTACGTATGTTAACAGCCGCTGACACTGACTTACTATAAAAAGACATCTTTCACATGACACTAACTCTAGACGACAATCAACTGCTGCCAACATTTTCAGTCGTCTCTACTCGCACATCTGTATCTGTCATTGATTCTGACCACATGATGGCATAATCAAACATACAAAAATAGCACAAGAGTAAAGAAACAGCCACTAAAACACATACTCACTGTGTGTTCCTCTCCTTCGGATTCTTTAATCTGCAGGATCTTTAGGGACAAGGCCACAGTGAGAGACAGTCAGGGACAGAGAGGCTGAGAGGGAGAGGAGGGAGGGAGAAAGAGAGAAACCACAACCGCAAAACTGTCAAAAAGCTGGGACTCTTGTCCAACATTCAACCCTCAGAGCTCTGCTCTGAAACTAAATGGGGTGACAGATCAAAGGAAGCCGGGGTGGTGAATTGTGAGGCAAAGTCATGGCTGTTTTTTTGTTGCTTCCCAGGAGGTAAGCAGACACATTGCACATTAGAGGAGAGCAAGTTTTTTTTTCTGCTGTATTTGTCATTTATTTCCCCATTTGGGAAAATCAGGCCTGGCTGTGTGGGAGATTGAGGCTCAACAGAACAGAATGTGTCAGATAGCCAAGTAACATCATTTCATACATATATTTTTTGGCAGTGGAGACACTGATGGATTCCTTTTAGTAACAGCCTTGGGAGAGCTTGATTTGTTTGTTGCTTCCTGCTGAAATAGGCAGAGTTGATAGTGGAGCCATGCTCCATCATGACAAATTTATGTTCTAAGATTTTCAGTTTTTATATATTTCCAAAATGTGTGAGAAAGTTTGATGATCCACCACCACCGTTACTTGCTTGTTCATCTCTTTACCCACTAAGTCTGTCCATACCTTTTCCCCTTCCTCTTCATCCTCTTCACCATATTCCCCATCTTCTCCACCACCCACACATCCCCTGTTCTTAATCTTTTTCTTCTCCTGCAGCTCTTCCTCTCATTTTCCTACGCATGCTTTCTCTACAGAACCTCCTCCTCTTTCATCCTTGTCGCAGTCATCTTCCTCCTTGTTATCCTTTTGCTCTTCTTCCCTGTCCTCCTTTTCCTTCACTTAAGCCAATTCGGCCAACGACTCCGGCTGCACTGCAAATACCTTTGCCTTAAGAAATAATTCATTCTTGTTTTGAGTCCTAAAATCGTATTTTTCTCTTAAAAGATGCGAAAACATCTGCCAGAGAGCATTCTTTACTGTGAATATGGATATGATGGTGAAGCAAATATACAAGGTACAACCAAGTACTGACGCCATCACCAAAGTATGTGTGATCAAAGGAAAGGATGTTCTCTCAGCTATTACAGCTTTTACACAACGGTTACCAATGAAAACTTTTCTTCAAGCAGTACAGGTTATATACATGAAAATAAAACAGGAGAAAGAACTAGCTCCCTGGTACCCACACAAGTTGGCATAGCAGTCAGTAAAGCATAGATAGCTGTGCTTTCATGAATTATCAGCACCGGAGGAATGTGTATTTGACCAATTAGATTGCTCGAGCTGAAACTACCTGTTGTAAAATGACACTTTTTTCAAGAAAATTCGTGAAACAAGTGAAACTGTATCAGAAACAAGTGATATTATCTCACCCCATTGCCAGATTTGTCTACTTAATTTAAAAGAAAACAACACTTAATACTAGAAAAAAACAATTGAAAAGACATTTTTGCAGTGTGCTACATTTGGTCATTTTTCCTATGGGTCCAGAGGGAAAGTCCAGGGTGGAACTGGACACTGGGGTCAGATTCAGCCCTTCCCATGCCTTAGGACGAAAACATGACCTGTGACACCAGAGACCGGACTCATTGTCCTGTTGGCTAATTAGATATCACCTTCCTGGGCACCATAAACATCTCCTTAGTGATCGCCTCAGCATTATCGGGGATCATTTTGCAAAAAGGAGGTGAGATACTATTCGGAGGGTAGTGGACACAAATTTGGTCACTTAGCTTCATGGTGAATACATTGACTGAATGGTGAATTGGTTCTTCGCTGTGAGCGAGAGTGGTGTGGACAGAGAAGTCAGACACAGGGACTAATGATATTAGTTCTTATCATTAGATATTAATGATAAATGACATATGTTACTATATGAGTTATTTCCTTCAACATACTGCTCCCATGGTACGCCTGACATATTGGCAATAGCAAGAATGGCTTGCTAGCATACTTGTTAATACTTTAACTATTTGCTAATATTTGATAATATCGCCTTTGCAAACTACATTCCCTTGCGACAGACACATCAAACAAAAAATGATTAGCACAAATCACAAAACTTGTCCATGTGTTCATTCGTAATGCCTGTAATTATCACAATCAGGTTTGCCTTCTAGACATGTACATTGCTACTGACATCATGACTATGGAGTTGAACCAATGTCATCTGACTGAATGCAAAAGGCAACACGCATACACCCACATGCACCAACACAAACATTCCAGTTCAAATCTAGACCTTGCTGGGGTTTTCCCATAGACAATGCTTGTTTGTGACCACAAGTGGAACACATGTACACATGATATGCATGCTTGCAAGCACGCACGCACGCACGCACACACAAACACACACTTGCAAACATATATGCTGTATATATTGTACACATATACATAGAGAGAGAGAATGACAGAGAGAGCAAAGCCACATGCTGGCGCAACTCCCTAAAATTCCACTTGGTGTGTTATGATTTGACAAATTACTCCACCTCTAGTAAACATGGCTCTCACCAGTTAGTGGCCAAATGAGGCCTTCACACACCATACAGGATCTTATCCCTTGTTCTTCTCTTTCTTTCTGTTGCTGTCATTGTATCTTTCCCTCGCTCTTGCAGGCTCTCAGTGGATTTCTTTCAGAACAGCCATCAGAATAAACAATATTGTCAAGACTAAAATCTCATATCATTTTACCCATGATAATGAACCACAGTTCCACCACCAAACAGACCATCTGTGAATCTCTGCTGAGTGTCTTCTGTGAGGAAATGGAGAATATTGAAACGCTCTAAACTGACAGCATGGGCATCATTATGGCATGTAAACAGGCCTGGCATCAAAGGAGCCAATATCACGCACCCTTGTGGTTCAGCCATCATCTAGGCAATCAGACCAGGGCTGTGACTAAGCTCTTTTTCTCCTCTTGCGTTGTATAGGCCACACTGGAATATTTTCCATAGTGTGTTACAGCTTAAGCCACATATCCTCAACGATGTCTTGAACTGGCAATGCTTAAGAACAGAGCAGATCCTCTGACTGTCAACTCAGAAATTCCTATGGTGCTACCAACCAATAAGAAGCATATTAATTAAATGTAGTTAATTGTTTTGCTGTGAAATATAATCTTGACATGAAGCACTTGCTCACAGTTTATGTTATAATAAAAAGATTATAAAAAAGATACAGCTTAAAGAACTGAAATAATCAGAATAGACAGAGCACTGTTAAATGACTCCAATTGTTTTGAAGTAGTAAATAGGAGTGAATTAGTAGCCTGCTTAGACCTGCATTCATAACAAAGCAAGAAAGCAACAGTGTATATTCAACCTCAAGAGTCATGTGACTGCGCAAAAAATATTTGCATCTGTCATTTCTTAAAGAAATAATTTTGATATTTGAACTGATATTTTTTTGAATGAAATTCTCATTAGTCATGACATGGGAGTCAATGTTTTACTCAAAAAGCTGGTTTTCCCTCCCTATGCATATTTCATGGTCATTTATCAATAGACAGGAGCTGCAGTAACAGTCAGTCCCTTCTGCTGTCAAACTAGGGTGAGCCGCAACATAGAAATGTGGCTTGGATGTCAGAGAGGAAAGAAAGTTTCAGTTGGAGGTCAAGGTATAGGGCAATATTGGTTGACTGTTGCATGCAGGGCATAGATTTAATAAACACGACTTCCTGTGAGATGTCATTAAACACTAAATATCACTCTGATCCTGTGGGTTGTTCTCCCCAACGTGAATTACAGGTACATCAAATTGGCATCTGGATCTGTCTCATTGTGGGTTTTTCCTCACTTCCGCATGATGCGGGAACATGAAAACCATTGCTTTGGTTCGGTTTATTCTAAGGCAGGAATAAGAAACACTTTACGGTGGCCTCGTTCCAGTCTACTGGAAAACACACGGTCAAGCTCTGGAAGCATGCTGTTTCAGGTCAAACCTATTGCATCATGCTTTAAAATGGATTTTTCTACATTATGTGCACTTTGTACTTATATTGTGTAATATTTATATTATATTGTGTATATTTATAAGAACATTATGTATCAGAGATTTATGTTAGGTTATTACAGACTATTATCATGTGCTTATTATAGTATTATTACACAGGTTAATATGCTGAAATAAAACCATTTTGTGTGGAGTTCAAAAAATGTGGATAGATTGGATCCCTAGAATTAATATATCCTTAATGCCAATGTCAGTGTACACAACAGGTAGGTGGAAAGGTGTGCATAAAGACTTTTCTGGTGAATGCCGAATTTAAAAAAACGCACACAAGCATACATCTGAGTACAAACACATTCACACAAAGATGCAGAGAGAGAGAAAGAGAGCCTTTTGATGTACTTCAATAAAAGATCCCTCGCAAAATCACAGAGGAGAGAGATGAAACAAAACAACGAGAAAGAGAGACGATTGCTGAAGTATACCACTATTTTGGCCTCCAGAAACAGTGTGTGATCTTTCCGAGTGTAAAAGTGATTTGGTTTGGCTACAGGCATCTAACACCTAATCCTCCTACTCTGCACGGCTTCTGCTCCAGGGTATGTTACAGTCTCCAGGTAAAGGCCAGATGCATCTCTTTCTCGCTTTCTCACCCACTCTCTCAATAACTGTTACATTTACAGTTACCGGCCGGGTGGAGACTAAAACAAAGAAAGTGGGAGCACCTCGGGCTGTAGATGGAGCGATTTAATATGGTGGTTTTGTGTGTGTGTGTGTGTGTGTGTGTGTGTGTGTGTGCGAGGGTGAAAGAGAGAGAGAGAAGGTGCTTTACTCCCTCAAGGAAAAACAATGGCTCAACGGCTCACTAACCTAACCTCTGACCCAAATGTCTGCAAACGTCTGTAAATTTTTAAAAATCTCAGTTATCAACGTGGCAAGAATTCTTTCTCGCCAATATAAACTTAGTATTAACATGATGGTGATATTTCTTTAATATTGAATCAAGATTTTTTATTTACTGCATCTTGATAGTCTATTTTTTGCTGCTGAAATGACCCAATTTCCCCTTGATGATGGATAAAGTTATTTAATCTTAACTTAATTTAATATAATCCACACACTTCACACCCCTCTTTGTTTGTATTTTGAAAGAAACAATAATGTTGCTTTCATATGACACACAACCCATAAAAGAGATGCTAGTCAGGATGAATTTAGCCAAAGGTTATTAAAACCTCCCTAGAAATGTTGTTCTCTGTTAACTTGGTTCTCTAAACCTCTTTAAACTCTGTGGACCAGCAGGCCAGTTCGGGGATAGGTAATAAAACAAACACCTGCCAAAACTATTATTACCTGAACCGTGTTTCCATTAGGCAACAATAAATTGCCTACTGTTTCTGTGAGAAACAGAGAATTGCTGGGCTGGGTGTTGGGGAAACTTGTGGCAGTTGTATTCAAACTGTCATCATGCGCAATGATTTACATCTAGCTTGTCTAAATGGAGCTTGTGGCGCAGCAAACTGTGCGCTCATAAAAAGATCTGTCTCTCCAGCTGGAATTGACTTGACGGCTGCAGGGTTGAGGGTTGAAACACGTAAACAACTATAGGCTAATCCTGTGTGAGTCTGTCTTCACATATTTATTGTCCATACTTGCGGCACTAAAGCACTCTTTACCTTACACTTTTGGTTTGTGTTGATGGTAAGCACTGACATCTAGTGGCCACACAGAGTTACTAATTGAAGCTGTTAATCGTTGCATTTTCACCCACTCCTGATCCCAAGTGCTACAATTATTTCCTTGTCTTCCACTGGAAGAGCATATCAAACCTGCCAGCCCAAAGCAAACTTAAAGACTGAATTGCTTATATCTTGTAACACTGGATTAAAAGTATTAGTAGATGATTTCTAAAACACTGGCTCAGTCAATCAGTTGGATTTTATCAGGGGGAATTGAGTGAAATGAATAACAAACAAGCCTTGTTTGGCCATATAGTTAAACACCAGGATAGTGACAGCCTGATGCAAGTCACTTACACAGTCAGGCACCACTGGTGTATTGCACCGTAAACTGGGTGTGTATAGGGCACATGTGTTTGTCTATTGTACCTGTAAATTATGGTATATAGTTTAGGTATAGTGAATTTGGGGAGTTTGGGGGTGAGAAGAGCAGAAGAGGTGGCTTACTGATGATGATAATGATGTTGATGATGATGATGATGATGATGATGATCATGACGTTAATGATGATGATGGCAGCGGCCAAGAGCATAACAATTCACGTCAGACACTTCACTGAGAGAGGCAAGAAGAGACGAAGAGCACTTGCTGATGGTGATGGTGATTGTACACCACTTGATGGCAGCATTGTGATAGTGTCTAAGTTCAAGAGGACCGTTTCAAATTTGAGATGGTAACCAGCAGAAAAACGCAACACTCTCATTTTATGGATTTGATTGTCTTTTGATGACTGGCATATTGGTGGGCTAGTTTATGTCATATAGTAGTTTGAAGGCAAGATGCTGTTTGCCCACACAATCCCACACAAAAGTTTCAAATGTTTAAAACTTCGAAGCCCTGAGGAACCCACGCAGCACACGTACTGTTACTCTTTAAAGACTAACAGATTAAAGACTTCTAATTAGAGAAAACTTTTAGAAGTGTCAAGACAAATATCCCTGCTATTTTCTTGTGCTTCCCTTTCATTTTCAAAACCCCGACACCTGCGCCCATATGGTGTTTTTTTTTACCATCTGGAAGAGGAACGTGTAAAAGGATGATCGATATCAGTGGCTACAACACTTCCCTGCCTCCAGATGGCACGATCGTTAAGTTCTCTGAAGCCTGTTGTCCAGAGTCCAATCTTCCCAGCTCCAAAGGTTAAGAAGAAGAAGAAAAATCATGTGTAAGACTGGGCAAGTTTAGAGCTTGCTTCCCATACACTCGCGAAAAGGGGGAAGAGAGCCTCTAGGGATTGAGCATACATATTACGCGCCCATATTGCACAATCTATAAGTGTCTCTGTCTACAGTGTAGTTAGAGGAGTACACTGTTTTCAGATGGTGCACACCATATGCCACACTCTGTTAGATACAACCGAGGTTACGAGTATGGGGAATGGATAGTGTGATATTAGCTGGGACGATTTTGTGTATGTAATAAGATGTCTTGATCATGTATTTGCTTCTGAGCTGCACTTTTTATAAAACGTGTAGGCTTTACTTGTAGTGGTGGAAGATGGTTATTATTTAGGTGTCATCCAGCAAAATGTTGGACTGGTAGGAAAGAGGGGAAATGCTCACCCTTTTGGACAAAAAGAGTGTTATGAAGTTGGTGGGCCCTGTAAATTCACAATAAGCAAGATGATTTTTTACAGTCCCATAATATCAGCGCGGGGTTGACAGGGTTGCTGCTCAATACCAGCGCCCCAACAATTACTTCGCCAGGTGCTGAGATTTATGGCTTTCAAAACTCACTTTCCGGCCCATAATCTGTTTTGCAACAAAAGCTCCCCGCCGAGTTGGGAGGACAGTGCTACGACACCGGCGTGCCAAAACGGTTTGTTCTCAAGCCAAAAAATAACAAAGCACTATTAAAATTACAGTATTTTGCATTTTGATTTATTACCACTTCACGAGACGCTTCTCTTCTCTAGTTAGCTAGCTTATTAGGCTCTGGGGTGAAAACGTGACTTTAATGTTTATGTCAATCAGAGCTGTCCGTCCCTAGATGCAGAATACACGCTGCACATAGGGCCCCTGCCTCCCCTGGGAGGGCCCATCGCAAATCTTAAAGTCATTTGAACTAATTTATTACTATGATATACTATATATATTATGAAACATTGATAATAAAGTTTCATTTTGATGGGGCTTTTGGTAAAATGAAGACACAACAATGATGGGCTTTAGAGAGAAGAAAGACAAATTAAATTAGTTTCTCTGAATGTATTTATGTAGATATATCTAGATTTGTATATATGTGTGGCTCATTTGTTGGTAGAATAGATTTTCAAAATTACACCCGTGCACAGGCGCGTCGGCAGTAAAACGATCATGGAAAATCACGTTTTTGCGTCTTCTCCAACAACGGCTCAAGAGTAAGTGTGGTTAATTTTGGTGGCGTTAACTTGAATAACGGTTTAGGTCTAAGGTGAGAGACCATTATTTCTCTCTGGCAAGTGATTGGACTACTAAAAATCGGCTTCGTATTGATTCAGCTTTCTGCCGTGAGTGCTTGTTCGTGAAGTTGGCTTTCTGTTTGTCAAATGGATGCAGATGACTCAAAATACAGATTTTCATTGACGTTCATGGCCTCTGCTCCATTTGCCCCAAATTTCAGTCACTAAAACATTTTTTTTTTTTGTGGACTGGACATAAGGACGTTCTTTACGGGGACGAGGAGGAGGTCGTGTCAGAGGCAGGACAGAAGTCAAGTAAAATGAGCGAGGTAAGGTTAAGCAACTAGCAACCAGCTAACAATCAAAGATGGTAACATTGGCTTGCTACAGTATCAGTTAATTACTAACTTACATTAAAATAGTTCCTGTGTTGTCACTAAGTAGGGGAACATACTGTTGTTCAATCCTCGTACACATGCAAGCTTATGTGGGCTAGTTGTAGACCCCATTTAACATTGATATTATTGTTGTGAAGAATAATCTTTAACTGTAACAGATAGTGGCCCAGTTCACAGTCTGCCTCGGCCGCTATCCTCATAGATCATAGCTATTGATCACCAACTAATTTTTTTCAAATCCAGGCAAACAATTGTAGGTTTAGAAATGGTATGGAATTTGGAACTGGAAATATACAGGGACCCTATACTTTCCCCATTTTCCTCTACATCTCTTCCTCTCCAGCCATCTCTTCCTCCACGCATTTTGACATGAAATAACTTGAAGCCCCATGTGCAATGCAACAACACATTTCATTGAAAGGGGTTATCCGTTTGGTGGAGGGATGGGCTCTGCATCAAAAGACCACAAATAATGTGACATGAGAATAAGACATTCATCCTTCAAGCCATCTGTTCATGTAGATCTTATGTGAAGAGACATCGATTTTGTGTCCCTCCAAAGGGTCCTTGTCTAGGGTCCAGATGAAATGGGCATGGAGGGAAGTCAGGTTAAGAAGATGCTGCCAGACTTAACAATCACAGCCACTATCCCTCAATACAAGGAGGAAATACATGAGCTTCCCATTTGTGATTGAGACATGTAGGGTTACATTGTGCACGGAGAGCTTCAAGTCATCTTTATTTATATAAAGATTTTTATTATTATGTATTATTGGGGAGTAAGAGTAGCCTACACCTTCACCTGTGATTGGTTGTTAAAACGGCACTGGATTCTCCCCCAAACCTCAACCTGTTCGCTGGAGGCACCAGGGTCTTCATCATCAGAATCTGTAGAAAACAAATATTCTCATTGGAACAAAACACAAACGAGTCTGTTTTATTGCAAGTCCGATTACAATAAGATCCAAACTGGGCGGCATACCAAGTTCCATCTGGGCAGGTGCATCTGTGTCTCCCAAGTCATCAGGCACAAAGCCACTGATGGCAGTTTGGCCCAGGATACAAGCCACACGCTCATCAAGCGGAGAGCGTTGGGGTCCCCTCTGGGGTCCCCTCTCTCTCGCACACTGTGCACAGTAATGTGCTTCTTGGCCTCATGCTTGTAATCACACCACTTCTGCTTCACCTCATCCAGGGTCCAGGGCTCAGAACTAACACCATTTGATGCTGCAGTTTCCTTTTACCATTCAACATATTTGTTTGTAACGCCGGAGCTAGGCCTCCAAATAATAAGCGTATTCTTTTTTCTCCAACCATTACTTCAACTTCATAGTTTGTGAAATTGCGCTTCTTCTTCCTCACACTCTTCACCAAAACTAAAATAGCAATAATAATATAAATAAATAAATAAGCCATTTATTGTAAGTTGTGGGCATGGTCATAAGGCTCGTGCATGCGTACGAGGGTTTTTATAAAGCTGATGAAAAGACTGCGTACGCATGTTTCCTGTTTTGTGCGTACACAGATTTCTACACTTAAATATACACAAAGGTTTATGGTGTTACATATATATTTTGGTGTATATGACGGTGGTAAATCTGGTTTGCGAATCGTGGACGGTGAACTAAAAAGGGTGTAACATTCTTTGGTGGGCCGAGGAATAATTGTCCAGTCAAAGGGTAATCTTTGACTGGACAACTTGACTGACAGGCTCTCAGTATATCAACTCAATGCTGGTCAGGCTTTGCGTGTGCATTATTTTTGAGCCAAGTGCCTCTACTTGTTTTATGTCGTCACTTTACCACACAATGAAAATGTCTTGCATCTCCCCTTTTAATTTTCTGTCCTTGCCCCAGCTAACAATAAACATTTACACCTAACCATACTGTAAAACCATGATGCCATCACAGCTATCACCAGGAGCAAGACTATTACACAGCCTTAGAAAGAAAATTTAACATCTCACTTTTCTCAGTTATTGATCCCTTTTCATTAACAGATCACTTTTCAGGAACTAATTTGCAGTGAACCATAACTCTTATAGTCTATTTTACAGCTTATATCTGTGGAAGTCTTTTTCACATTCAACTCTTTTCTTTTGTTGTTTAAAGGCCAACACAAAATTTCAATTTCCATTTCAAACATATCACCACCGTCTCCCTCTTTTGTTTTGCTTTTTGTTTGTTCTGTTACCAGTATTCAGTCCATCATCTCTGTGGGCTACAGTGGGTGAAAATTCTACTCACTGGTTTGCTGGCCTTACCAGAGCTGGTTTGAAACAGGTCATCAGTGCCGCCAGGCGTGCTGACACTGGGAGTAGGTGAAACAATTCCTGGTGTGTTACGGTTAGGGCCTGTCATCTGACTGGTTTTCTTTTAAATGGGAGAGGCAGGCGTAGGGCCCTTTCCTGGTCAGAAGGTGTTAGGCACTGCCTGGAGGTGGCGACCTTGGCATATCACTTTGTGACATCAACTTCGGCTCCCGAGGCTGTTGGCAATAAGTGATACAACTAGGTCACATCACAACATCAAGATTGGCTAGTCATTTGAAGAGCACACATTCATTCCATGTTTGGTTCCGTGTCTTCACCAAATGCCTCATCCTTCAGTGAGCTAGCAATACCACACATCAGCTGATTGAGAGCTGGTAACGCTGGTAACATTGAACTAGCTGGGTTGGCTGCCTGAACTAGCTTTTCAGGCTTCACTTCATCTATGTGTCTCCTCTGGGGAGCCTGATTTTCATTCAAAGTTAGCTTAGCGCGGTCATACATGTACTGCTTTAGCATACTTCAGTGTAAATGGTCTGCTGATAATAGTTTACTCATTCACCACCTGAGTATGGGGTATGCAGTACATTCTAAAAGGGTATGTAGAGTGTAGCATGTTAGTATCCCATTCCGAACACAGCCCGGATATACTGAATACTCTAACTCCACTTGAAATGGCAGCGGTATCGAATGCTGGAGATACTGCTCGTCTTGGACAGCCTGCAGATACTGAGCCTGCAGTATACGTAACCCGAATACTCAAACTCGACTCGACATTCTGCAAACACTGTGCCTGCGGTAACTGGCAAGGCACAAAGCTGTAGTTTTTAGGATGATTTGTTGAATTGATACTTAGCCTTGTTTAGCATATTGGTCTAATCTTTAAATTTTTCTCAAGCCATGTTGCAATTAATCTTAAATAAAAAGGCCATGTACTTTTCTTCACAAATATAAACCTCACACACACACACACACACAAATTAGAAAATTACGATTAAAGTGCTTCTCTCACTATATAAAATAGACAAGTATAATCAATAACTTTAAACTGTTGAAAATTAAACGCTTTGCATGACTTTGTAAGTCACCAAAAAATGATGAAATAATAAAATTAAATAGCATATGCGATGTGTGTACCTCTGTCACAATACTAGGAATAATCGTTTGCCTGCCCTGCCCTCTATTGGCCTAAAAGGTGAACAGCTTTTAATAACAGTTAATAATGAGTAAGGCCCACAGGACGTTGCCCGAAGACAGAATAGCTCAGTCTGAGGAAAAACTCAAAGTTCGGTTCATTTTGAGATCACCAAAAAAACTGCCCGTCTGACTTGTCCAATAAATGTTGCATGCACAGTTGCTGAAGTGGTTTGAAATTATATTGTGGAGAGATGAAACCTGACCTATTATGTTGTTAAAGTTTTTCAGAGAGCATGGTTGGCATTTTAGTTTATTTGAGTGAGTTAGCTAGTTGGTCCAACGTCGGCTTGCTACTAGGGCTACTAGGTTTTGTATTGGAAAAGCCTGCCTGCAGTTGATGTGGATCAATATCACGCATTTCACAGAGCAATTTCACTTCGTGAGATCGTAGCAATCTGAAATAGACTCTTGTGATAGTGTGATTTTTGTCCTTTGTCTTGGATAAGTGCAATGAATGTGTGCATTGATTTAGCATAGGTTGGCTTTTGTATCACAGCAGTGCAGTGTGTGAAAAAAATATACATCCTCTCCTGGGTATCAAAGAAAACACATTTTCTTGATTTGTTAATTTCACATTTTTGGGGATTGCGATGTGGGTTTTGAAAACTGCAAGTCTTTCAAGTTTTTCACTCCTGTCATGACGCCAGCCAAACTCTCAGGGAGTACAGTCAGCTCCATATTGCAACGTAAGTCAGGGAGACAGGCAAACGAGCAGGTGGGGTTGTCATACACTTCTGAAGGGATCTGCTAAATGTTCTCTCCAATTAACAAGCAGCTCAGACATTTTCCCTATCAGCTTTCCCCTCACTCTCTTTCCACAGTTTTCGTTGGCGGCTCCATTTGGGGAGAGACACGACTTGTTACACATGTCTCCAGTTGTGTTGAAAAATGGCAGATTGGAAAAAAAATGAGCAGGTAGCGCAGGCTACCAGCTACTTAGCCGACTGGTGGAGAATTTGCAATGCTTCTCAAATGTAACCATCATAGAAATCCCACTTTGACATGTTTTTCCTTTTTTTTTTCAGAAGACAGAAAACACTTGAGTGAGAGACGTGTTTTATGCCAGTTAAATTCTAGGTTCCTGCAGGACTGCAGAACAAATACAGGACAGATGCATAACTGGGGAGTTTATGGGTCTAGTTTATAATTCAGCTGCTGATATAGGTACTGGAAGCACTGTGACAACATTTAGTGGATAGTGAGGGAAGAGGAGAGGCTAGCGGTCACTTAAATAGGTAGCTCACTGGAGTTTTGCTGTGATAACATTTCTCAAATAGTGAGAAAAGAGGAGGTTATTAGTTTTATTAGGTGGCTCATTTGGGGCATTTATATTGCTGAGCAAGTTGCTAGTTAGCCAGAAGATTGGGGAAATGTACATGATGTCACAACCTTCATTGAGTAGTGGCAAACACAGTGGGGCCAGTATGTAGTTAATACTGTATGGATGGTGGGAGCACTGCTACCTGTTTGATTGTACATTTCGATAGTGAGAGAAGTGAAAGGGCAGCCTGTGGTAGGTGCCAGAGTAGGAACGACAATTAGCGTGTAAGGTATACCAGTTTACTAGTAATTTGGGGGTAAAAATAAATAGTCTGCAAAGCCGGAGCAGCATGACACTTAGCAGCTAGTTGCTTGTTGCTGGTTCACGTCACATTTGGTTAGCCGGCATTTCAATGTACAGTGTAAACTACTGCAGAGTTACCTCACCATGCATCTGTTCTGCATTCATCCTTCACCAGTCAATGGTGAGTCTCTTCTTACATGAATGTTGTAACGTAGAGCTGATGAGGCACATTGTACAGTGACTCAAAGCTTGAGTCAAAGAAATAGCTGCCAGCTTCCTCTAAATTTTTTCTAAACAATTTATTGCACAGTGGTTATATTCACTAGGTCTATACAGCAAATGCATTCTGTTGGTTCTATGGTATGTGGAGCCTTGAATAGATTGATACATCTGTCTAGGAATGTTGTACATCTCAACTGGATGGGTTTAAATCCCACCTCATATTACGCTGTTGCACTTTCCTATCACTTGTTCACATTATGAAAGGAGTAGAGCAGTAGTACATCTGGAGGGGAGTGGACTACCGTGCTCTTTATGGATAAACACCTGCCATGTTGTAAGCGGGGTGAAAGAGCAGTAACTGTTTGCTGGCTGGGTAAACAGGGGACAAGCTGGGACCCTTCAACTGAAAAATGTGATGGCTTGAAGAAAGATGCAGCTGGAAAAATCTCTCTTTCTCTCTTACACACACACACAGACACACAAACATCCTTCCATCACAGAGACATGTCAGCAGATCTGTGCAAGCATTCTCAACCTCATAAATGGAAATGACTCATCTGTCATTCATCTATCCTGGTTGGCATTTCTCTTTCTTTTACTGAGGGGGTAATAAACTCCATTTGGCAGGACACCCAGTCTGTGAGGACAACAGATCCTTAAATAGAAGCGACATTGTGTCAGGGATAGCTCACGGTCCAAAAGCCTGGCGCCCGGCGATTATATTTTGCATGGGAGATACAAGGCGAGCGACCGTTCTTTATTTGTTTGAGTGTGGTTTGTTCGGCTTTTGACATTTATGTCTGATACAGTGTTGCTAAAATGGTTTCTTGTTTTTAGTTCCCATTTAAAATAGGCAGCACTGCACCCCTTTAATTGATATGTCCAGTGAGAGAGATAGTCGGTGCCCCTAAAAACAAATCCCCTAAGTGAAGGAGATAACAGTGCAGACATCCATTTTCTGCCCCCCCCCCC
>OOFE01034281.1:28679-55647 GCA_900323365.1 Monocentris japonica | reverse complement strand
CGTCCCCGATTGCTCAGTTTGGCTGGGCGGCCAGATCTAGGAAGACTGTCGGAGGTTCTAAACTTCTTCCATTTGAGAATGATGGAGGCTACTGTGCTCTTGGGCACTTTCAATGCTGCAGAAATTTTCTTGTATTCTTCCTCAGATCTGTGCCTTGACACAGTCCTGTCTCGCAGGTCTGCGGACAATTCTCTTGACCTCATGGCTTGCTTTTCACTCTGACATACAGCATCAACAGTGAGACCATATATAGACAGGTGTGTGCCTTTCCTAATTATGTCCAATGAATTCAGTTTGGCACAGGTGGACTCCAATCACATTGTAGAAGCATCTCAAGGACCATTCATAGAAGTAGGATGCACCAGAGCTCATAACAAAGGGTCTGAATACGTATGTATTTCAGTCTTTTATTTTTAATAAACTAACAAAACACTCCAAAAACCTGTTTTTGCTTTGTCATTGTGGAGTATTGTGTGTAGATTGATGAGAAAAAAATGAATTGAATCCATTTTAAGATGAGTCTGAAACATAAAATGTGGAAAACTTGAAAGGGTCTGAAAGCTTTCCATATGCACTGTATTTATTTTCCATGAATTCTATTTTCAATATTCTCAATTCAGCAAGGGAAGTCATGCTTTAATGGATAAGCTGCTTGAGGCGATTTGTTCCCAAGGACTGAACAGCATCTAATTTCATTAATCATATTTATTTAAGAACTAATTTTAGTATCCGCAGCACTGTTGTGAGCAGTGTTCCACTGTTCCTCGTGAGCAGTTTGTCAACATTTTTACTCGACTCTGTCTTCTTAAAATTTGATTTGAACCCTGTCTTTAGACGGAAAGGGGCGCTTTTGTGACCACCTCTTCATCCCTCCCCTCATTTCCATCCACCTTGTCTTGGTCGAAGGATGAAAGTGCTCAAAAGGTTAAGTACCTCCTCACTTGGTCGGTGCCTCGTGGGACGCAGCAAGTCCACTGGGAGCCCTTTACCATTCCTTCCTCCTCCTCCTCCTCCATCTTCCTCCCTCTGTCCTCAATATGCTGCTCCTTACCTGCCGTACTGCATGAGCCAACCCTCCACGGGGTGCCTTCAACACCTCATACTTATATTCATCGGCATCATCCTCATTGTGCCACTACACAAATACAACTGTGTGGTTTTGCAACTGCAAAACCTCTGCCTGAGCGCTGAAAGTTGAGCAGAGAAGTGCACTTGTTGTGGTGTGGCACCAGCTAATGTTAATGCTTATTTTCCTGTGTAATGACTGTTGACAAAAATGTATTTTGATCTTAAATTGGCTTTAAAAGATCGATAGGGGCGTTAAAGGGTTTGTAACATTGTAACATTCCTATAACACCTGTTCCTCAAAAGAATGGGGACAAACCAGGTGTTTTATGTCTGTAGTCTGTTAAAATGTATCATGCTTTTCATATCTAGAATTCTTGAGTCTACATTACACCCATTACAATACTAAGAGAGATCATTTTCCTTGTCTTTTACCAGCACTTGGCCATTCCTTTTGCACAGTGAGCTTCAACCAGCATGCTCTCACTTCCTCTAATAACACCCAAACACTGTGGTCATCCAGGAAGTTTGATCCCTAGTTATACATGCAGAACAAAGACAAATCAATCATATTTTCTGCCATGTATTGTTTGATGTGAGTTTATGTGTGCAGCATTGCATCTAGTACTGCATACGAGAGGAGGATTTTGTTTGAACTCTTTTGGACTTAAATTGAAAGGGTATGTATATGCTGTACAGTATGTGGCTTGTTTGTCTCTGCTTCCCCTTCAGAAATGCAACTCTTGAGTCTGATAGTGTATCTGCATAAAGCTCTCAATATACAGTGTAAATAAGATCACAGTGAGCCTCATCTACTGTGACGATTAATCACTTGTATTTTGTGCAATACACTTAAATAGTTCTGTCATTGCTCTGCTCGTCTCTTAGACTGGTGTGATTTAGGCTTATTACTGAATTCATCTGAGCCCTGACTTCCTGCCCTCAAATTATGACTCTCATGGGCCTACTTCCCTTCAGTTTGGAGAAGGGTAAAGTGAACGTGTCATGGTTCTGATGTAATTTGTGTTCATGAATGTTTCTACCCAAGCGTTGCTGACCTTATTAATCCTGGCACATAGTAAGCCTCAAAAAGTGGGTAAAGCTGCATGCTCATCCATGAATCCATCCTGTCAGGGGTGGTCCCAGCCATTCTGTTGATCCAATATGATTTGTACCCCATTAGGTTATTCAAGCAATTCAGTCATCAGTAGTGATTACTGCATAGTGACGGGTATAAACTACTTGAACCCTGGATAATCGCTGTTTACTAACTAAATCTAAATCAAATTTTAAAAGCTTCAAGTTAATTCTGTACTCTTGCTTCATGGCTTTATTTGCTTGTTTCCGGCAAAGTCGTTATCTGCATTGCTTTTATATTTTATATTCAAATTTGTCATTTGTTAGTGACACTGCAAACATAAGGTTGTTCCTTGTTGAGAGTTTGCTTATTGCTATGAATTTAACACTTTGTATTGAAAATGATTCCAACACTTCCAACGTTTGCATTGTCAATGACATGGAACATTTTGCACTCAGACATATTTTTTATCACTCTACTTTTCTTCTTTCTTCTATCCAGGCTTCAAAGTTTGAGAAGCAGAGCAGCATGCCGGACAGTGACTATGACAATGCATTCAATGACTCTGAGATGGATGACTCAGGGTAAGGGCCTCCCCCAGAGTGATGCTGTCTGCCTCTCTCCCAACTGACAGACAACAAGACATTGTTTTCAAAAGTGTGCTTGCCTGACACCCAATTACAGTGAGAATGTATTTTCAAGTCTAATGAAGTCCTGCGGGCAAGGCTTAGTGGCAGTAGAGACTAAATCTTCTGTATTTGCTTTTGCAGTCTGTGCAGGAGAGGGAGGCTAAGGAGCAGTGGCTGGCTGGGGGAGGGCAGTTCTATCCCTGAGTTGGATGACCTGGAGCTGGAGTCAGACCCCATGCTTCCCAGCACAGAGGACGTCATCCGCAAGACTGAACAGATCACCAAGAATATCCAAGAGCTTCTCCGGGCTGCTCAGGAGAACAAACACGACAGGTCAGGATCTAGAGATATAAGGATCTTTGTTTCAGTGTGAGATAGTTGACCTTGTCACAATCAGTTCAGTTTTACTTTCACATCCTTATTCTCATTTATAGACCCATAGTTCCCTTTTAGTTTGTCATTTCCCTCTGTTGTAATGTGTAGCAGTATTTATCTCCTATTATTTCCCCTTTTCTGTTATCTTCATTCTTCCCCTTCATTCTACTTCCACTCCTCTGCTCCGGTGTTATGTTCTTTTGGTGTTGTGGTCCCTGTCCCTCACTCCTGTAAGCAGACCATGCGAACGTGAAGGTGTGCGTCGGCTCAGGCACAGCCTAGGATGTTTCAGCACTCTGGTGCCTTGGGCTGAGAAGCCCCCCCCTCCCCTTCAACTACTCAGCCTCCGGTCCCCTGACCCTACCTCCTGGTACTCTGGCCTCTGTCCCTGCCTCCCAGGCACAGTTTTTTTTCTCTCCCTCACACTCATTTTCTGTCTCACCTTTCTTCTTCTGTCTCACCTACTGACAGGCTAGCTCTTTTTTCTGTGATGTGTGTGGAAGAAAACTGAAATGCTTGCCTAAAAAGTATTTGTCTGGAAGCATCCAGTTTCATACTTACTTGCCCTTATTATCTTTATTTTTTCACTGCAAACACTGTGACTTCAAATCTACTGTGGTCAGTTGATTTGTAGAGTTTGGTAAAAGTAGAGTCCTGCTTTTAATATATATATACATATATATATATATGTATATATATATAGTGTTTTTGATGTCATCACATAGAAGCCATGGTATTCCATGTTTGGTGTTGTTTTTGTAGCCATCATTTTTGAATACAGAAAGTTAGTGCTATAGAATAATAGCGCACTGTACTTTATTTTGGATAACCTGTAGTTTGCTAATATTAGTAGCACATATAACCTGGTTCTGCAGAGGTTAGATTATGGCACTAACACTGCCAAGGTTAGGGGTTGGATTCCCTCTGGGGCAACCCATGCTAAAAATGTATGCACTCACAATACTGTAAGGCACTTTGGATAAGAGTCCACCAAATGGCGTATGCTAACCTAGTTAGTGTTAACCTGGAGCTGAAGTTTATGATGCATGGTGTGTTGTGAGTTATAAATAGTACCTTATTTTGTTATTAACTTGCACGCAATATCTTTTGTCCTGCTTATATAGGTAACTTTTGATATCTAAGCATAAACAATCATCTTAACATTTTATCCAGAATTTTAAAGAGAAGTGGTTGAATGTGAATATGTCAGACATCTACTTGACACATCTCTTCTTCCCACAGCTTTATACCCTGCTCAGAAAGAATACATGTGGCTGTAACAGAAATGGCTGCCCTCTTTCCCAAGGTAAAAAAACAAGCTGGTATATTTGTTAGTTGGAGTGAATGGATCAGCCAACTAACAGATTTTGATTTTGTATTCCATAGTTATTTGATTACATATTGCTTATCATGTTATAAACATAAATAACTAAATTTCAAGCACCAAATGTTTTCAGTCCCACATTATATGATATTCATGCAAAGCCAGCTCCAGTTGTAGGATGTTTTGGCCAACAAAAGACGTTCACTTTTTATCTATTTATTTTTTCAAAGGAGAGTGCAGTCGTATTACATATAAATATATTTAGTGTGTTCAGTTGGGATGTTGGGTGGCATGGTGGCTCAGTAGTTAATGCTGTCGCCTCAGCAAGAAGGTCCTGAGTTTGATCCTTGGCCCTGGTTCTTTCTGTATGGAGTTGTTCTCCCCATGTTCACGTGGGTTTCCTCCAGGTGCTTCGATTTCCTCCCAGTCCAAAGTCATGGGGGTCAGGTGGTTTGGAGACTCTAAATTGCCCATAGGTATGAATGTGAATGTGTTTGACTGTGTGTGCCCTGTGACTGCCAACTTGTCCAGGGTGTTTCGGTGCCTTCTGCCCAATGCATACTGAGATAGGCTCCAGCCCCCTTGACCCTGAATAGGAATAAGTGGGTAAAGACAATGAATGAATGATTTTTTTCCATTAATACTCAAATGTTATTAACCTTCCCCTACAGAAACCACGCTCAGAGACTGTGAGAGGCTCCCTGCGCTTGTTGACCTCCAGTGCCTATCGGCTTCAGAGTGAATGCAGGAAGGCAATGCCCTCGGAGGGAGGCCCAGGGCCGGACATGCAGCTGGTGACCCAGCAGGTCATCCAATGTGCTTATGACATTGCCAAGGCAGCCAAGCAGCTTGTCACCATTACCACAAAGGAGAACACCAACTAACAGCACTTACTGAGCTGAAAAAGCCAATAGCATCTCAATTTTGTTCTTATTTTTTTAACAAATTTTCTGACGTCTTTTTTTATTTGTGATATATGCATGCATTCTTTTTTTTTAACTTAAGAATGATAAATAACAAGTATTCACAATATTTAAAGCCAACATTGGACAAAGCCTGAATGTCATCTAGGGGAAAGAGTCAGCAACTAAATTTAGGAATACCCTGCTTGTTGTAATACTGCATTTTCTCTCGAACAAAAGTAATACATTTACAGTAGTTGTCAAACAATTGTTGAGGAATCATGTATAGGCAAAATGCAGTGTCTGGTTGGCCTGGGACATTTAATGGTTTCTTGATTGCGCTTTACTTATTAGTTTCACTTAATTACCAATAATATTTAATCAGGCCCTCCATGGCACGATTGCCCACCCCTGGTAAAGTATATCCATTAGATCAGTGGCGCTCAGTCCTGGTCCTTGGGATCCAGAGTACTGCTGGTTTTCTGTCCCACCAGGTTAGTTAATTGCATTCACCTGGTGGCCCAGGTGTAACTCAGTCCCTGATTAGATGGCTGCAATGAAAACCAGCAGGGCACTGGGCCCCGAGGACCACTGCATTAGATGATGTTGGGTTTAAATGATCAGTCCAAACCCAGACATGGATGCTGGGAAAGCCATAAATGAGCCATGAAATCTATTGTCATGAAATGCTATTGCTAACACCCTTGGAGGTAAAGAAGCTTCCCCTGATTTATTGCACTGTCAGCAATAGCATACTGTAAAGATCAAAATAATTTGACCATTTAATAAACTTCCATTAAATGTTGGGAACTTCATTTAAGCACATTTTGTAGCCCTGCAATACCAGTGTTCATCGCATAGAAAAGCTATTTATATGGTTTGTCCCCTGTCCAAGTGTAATCCTGTCTGCAATAGACTTATTGCAGCTATTTATGTCTGCCCATTTGTCAAGTCAGTGAATGCAAATAACACTTGTTCAGGGGCCAGATTATGTTCTTCACCAGCAAGATGTTCTTGTGTTAAGTTATATTGATTTGGTGTGTTTCTAAAGAGGCTAGACGCTGCACTGTATTATGCGGTCTTGTGTGCTATAGCAGTGTTAGTGATGTTGCAAAATATTTAGAGCTAACAACCATGTCTGTGTGTTTTGTGCTCTGTTCTGTTGCTGCTAGATTTGTATTTAATGTGCAACGTATGGGATAGAACTATAGATATCTCCTGTAGAACTGTGCAACCCAAGGTTCATCCTCACCAAGTGGTTCAGAGTTCAAACTTGAAATCTGATCAAGGAAATGTCCCTCTCTGTGCTTGAATGAAGTCCAGAGATGTAAGACATGCAGCTGTTAAAGCCGCATAGGGGGAAATAATTATTTTCTAAATAAACTTAATTTATAATTATAACTTGTTGTAGTTTGCCATGTTTTGTATTTATTGATCTTGTTTCATATTCACTTTAGATTTTATAAAACAGTCTACAAATAAAACCTAGAAAATAGTCCTAGAGAACTGCTCCAGGATTGCAAAACTTTCCAATAGTGTTTTTCTAAATAAGCAGACAAGCTTTAAATTAGTAACATCAAGTTGTCATACATAGTCTCTGAACCTGATTGAACAATAAAACTCTTTAAAAAGACATTCAAGCCAATTGCATGTACAAAAATATGCACTTTGATTGTGTGTTGACTTGAGTCTTGCAGGGTCCTCATGTCCAGGCTGATCGAGGTCTGCTGTGAATCTGAAAGGGAGACGGTATAAGCATGTGATTGCTGAACATTATAGAAAACAATTAAGGTGATTTCAAGCAAAATATATTGTTTTCATAGAAACATACACTACATGGCCAAAAGTATGTGGCCACCCCTTCTAATGTATATAATGGAATAATGGTCTGGGGTTTTTAATGGTTCGGGCTAGGCCCCTTAGTTCCAGTGAAGGAAAATCTTCACGCTACAGCATACAGTGACAATCTAGATGATTGTGTGCTTTCAACTTGGCAACAGTTTGGCAAAGGCCCTTTCCTGTTTCAGCATGACAATGCCCCCGTGCACAAAGCCAGGTCTATATAGAAATGGTTTGTTCGAGATCGGTGTGGAAGAACTTGACTGGCCAGCAGATCCCTGACCTCAACCACATTCAACACCTTTGGGATGAATTGGAACGCCAACTGCTAGCCAGGCCTGATCGCCCAACATCAGCGCCCGACCTCATTAACGCTCTTGTGGCTGAAATCAAATCCCTGCAGCAACGTTCCAACATCTAGTGGAAAGCCTTCCCAGAAGAGAGGAGGCTGTTTCAGCAGCAAAGGGGGGACCAACTCCATATTAATGCCCATGATTTTGGAATGACGTGTTCGACGAGCAGGTGTCCACATACTTTTGGCCATGTATTGTAGGTAGCTTCATTTTATCTTGTACCTTTTCCTGGTACCCCTGCTTAGCCATCCTCTGTGTCTCCAGTCTCAGCTCCTCCTCCTGGATCTCAAGGGCCTCCCTCTCCTCCTCTTCCTCTTGCTCTATCCTGCGCTGCTCCTCCCACTGCTCTCGCTGCCGCTGCTCCACCTACAGTATAAACATTAATTTTGTTTTAGTTGAAGGCAAATGCTAATGTGTTAAAAAACAAACACCATATATGATCTGTTCAGTGGTTCTGGACAGGTGCTGTGCTGTTTCTTTAAATGATCAATGAATAATTGGGGAGTACTGCATTACCTAACTGACTGTCAAGATATGAGAAGGATCCGTGTGCCAACCTGAGCATTTATCTCTTGCATTCGTGCTGTTCTGTGACCCTCTTCTTGCTCCCTCTCCTGGCGTCTGGTCTCCCTTTCCAACTCCAGCTCCTGGATCAGCTCTTCTCGTCTCCTCAGGGACTCCTCCTGAGCCTCACGGTTCTGCTGCATCTTAAGCTCCAGCTGCTGCTGTCTCTCCACAAGAACCTTTCAGAGAAACACAGAGGAGTGCTGCATGTCTTTTGACTTACCTTCAAACAGGGTCTCAACTACATTTTGATCGGCCCCAAATCCCTTTACTCCTAAGGCCAATTCACCTCATGCATGAGCCGCTCTCTGGCTTTCTTCTCCTTCTCCCACTCTGCCTCCCGTTTCTCCCATACACGTTGGGCTTCCTCTCTGAATGGATGAGACACAATAGCTTGCATCTGAAGAGAAGCACAGGTCCCTGCCCCAGAGTAGAGCTGACTGAATCCCAATGCTTACCTGTACAGAATGTCAAACTCAGCCTCCCTCTCCCTCTCTAACTGAAGTTGCTCTTCAATCACATGTTTCATCCAGGCAGCATCAGCTACAGCCCTTTCCCTTCGCACACTTTCTATCCTCCTGTCCTCCTGCTCTCCTTCCAGCAAGGCTGCCAGGATCTTACGGTCGTTCTCCTGGTGGGTACAGAGACATTCAAAAAAGGCCTCAAAACCAGAGAAGCTGGATCTCATCTTGAATAATATACTGTATTAATGGGTCAAGTGGACTCACCAGCTCCTCCTGCACTTGCTGGGCTCTCCTCTTCAGCTGAGCACGGTATTGACGGATCAAGAAATGCCTGAAGGAACATCAGCTCAATGAACATGTATCCTAACCAGTGAGATTTATAATCTTATTTCTAAACAGTTATCCCAAGAGAGATTCCCTTACCCCATCTCAGATTTATTTTTCCTTTCCTCCACCTTCTTCCTCTCCTCTTCTATCTTCTCCAGCTCCCAGTGCTGGGCCAGCAGGGCTTCTTGCTCGTTCTTTAGACGACTGGCCTGAAACATAGAGAAAAATCTGCTTCAACAACACATCTGCCATACCATTTTCTACAGCAGAAATAATTTAGCTAAGATCTGTATACCTCTTCTTCCCTCAGCCTCAGTTCTTCCATCTGTTTCCGAAGTTCGTCTGCTCTCTTATGGGCCTCTGCTTTCTTTTTCTCCTCCGCCTGCTTCATCCTCTCTAGAGCCTCTTTTCGAGTCCTCTCATACTCACTTTCAAAACGTCTCTTCTCTTCCTGTTCTGCCACTTCATGCTGCAAGTTTTGGGTTAGTTCAGATGGGTTACTTCAGTGTCTTAACTTTCTCAATAATGCACCATGTTGTACCAAGGATTAAGCTAAGCAGGTTTCAGACTTGATACTGTGCTCACAGATGAAATGAGCACTGTTTAATTAAATATTGATTAATTACATACATAATTACTCAAGTAAAACAACAACACCAAAGTTTTTTGACTTGTGGGTCCTATGTGTCATTGCTGGCTTGATAGAAGTTGATACCTTGGACTATTGCAGGGCTATGACTTTTTCCCATGATTTGATTTGAAACAAATTATATTATATGATATTATATTATATGAACCCAACTCAAGGAAAATATAACAAAGGACCTACAGGTCAACAAGACTAGGTGTACCTAGTGATGGCTCGGTTCTGGTGTATGAGCCGCACCTCCAGACATGCACACTTCAAAATGTTTAACATCAGGGCAATGGTAATATATGAAGGCAATGTGTGGTGCTGTGCCTACAGCCCAGCCCAAAAACACTGTTATTATCCTTAAAGGGTTATTCAACCACTATTGTCAGCTGAACAGCTATGACTGAGAAGTAACTATAATATGAATTTCCTACCTTTTTTTTCTCAGACATCTGCTCTTCCCATCGGCTGACAACATGATCTTTATGTAACGCTGACTCGACCTGTAGGCAGATTACAACTGGGAGTTGTGACATAGACGAGACAAAGATACTGACGAACCTGACCTAAGCGGAAGGGATACCAGAATATTTTATACTCTGAAGTCAATGCTGGACTCAGGTTAACAGAAAGGCTTGGAATATCTGCATCACAAGCCCTATTGGATTCCAGATCAAGTGGACCTCTTGACAAAAAGTGTCTGTTTTCTCTACTTGAAGGGCTCTTCAGATGTACCAGACAGTCACTAGATTCCTTTGTGCTTTGACATCTGAGGCCATTTATCTCTTTATCTCAACACTCTGACTTTGCAGCAGGAGGTTTGGCAACTCATTGCATTTGCATTAATAGTTTACACTTAGCTACCTTTCGCAACTCTGGGTTGTTTTTCCGCCAGTGCTCCTTCTGCAGCTCGTGTGCAAGCTGGGGGTAACACAGAAACAACAAGTATTATACACTGACATCAGTGTATCACTGAAAAAGAAATATGGAATTAATTCAATGCAACTACCTTTTTCCTTCTCTCCTCTCTCGCTGAACGGAGCTCTTCAGTTTTTTGCACCAACTGACTTGCCATTGTGCTGGCATCAGGAACCACTTCCCGGAGCTCAGCCTCCAACTGGTTCCGCTCCTCTTCAAGCATGGCCCTGAGCCGATTCCTGCGCTGCTCCAGACTCACCCTCTTCTCCTCTTTGAGTCTCTCTTTATGGTATGCTGACATACTGGCACAACAGAGGAAAGAGACATTCACTGTCTTTCTCTAGGTTCTTTGACTGCCATTTGTCTGCTGAAGCAACAGAACAACAGGGTAGGAGAAAATATTAATAGATTATTTACACTTTCACAGTGTCTTCATTAGTGCAGGCAAAGTTCACTCACAGCACATAAATGTAATGTTACACAGATTTCCCGAGTTCTTAAATAATTTGGGTAGACATCATGCAGTACAGTTCTGTTCGCGTTACCTCTGTTGATAAGACTGACGAGAACTCCATACTGATTGCTTATAGCTGCGCAATCTCTGTTCCCTGAAGTACTGAGAGTGCAGCTCCCACTGCTGCCGCCAACGGGCCTCCTGTTCCCGCTGCCTTGCCATCTGTCTTTCCAGGACACGGGCACGACTGGGCACATGTGCGGAAAGGGTTGGCAGAGCCATTGATCTCTATATTCATTGGGCATACACACGTGACCTGGTTAGGTAGTGAATAATGATACCTCCTTGCAACAGTTGACGTAGCTAACGTGATCATTGTCTAACATTAGCCAGGACGACGCTTGTCGTTCTATCACACAAAGAGAAAGAAAATGGCATGGAGATATACAATAGTTGGCTTACTGTCTGGGTTTATGTTATCTAACGTCTTTTCCACACGCGTTGTTGTTGACCAGGTAACGTTAGCTACAGATAAACGAAGAGACAAAAACACAACATTATGAACAAAGTTTAAACGTTAGACCTCTCGCTAGCCTGCCATAGTTAGCTAACCACTGTTATAGTTCGAAGAGTAAAAGCTCTTACGTTTACGTTTACTCTTCAGTGTGGTTATATTGCGTTACCTTGACGCTAGCTACACAGAATCAGTCAACGTTCTGCAGTTGAAGAATGTCAGCTTTCTGCCAGCTTCGAGTTCATAGTAACCACCCCACTTCCTGGTTACCCTCACGCTACGGGACATAGTAAAGGTCAAATTGCCAGGTGGCTGAAAACGCAATTACTTATTTCCTCCATACAGTTCATTTTGACGAATAGTACTTTACTGACAATTGACCGTATGTACATCGTAACATCGTAAGAATTAATTTAGATCTGTCCCTCAAGGAATTACTATGTAATTGATTTGTAACATTTCCAGCCTTGTTCCATCTCTTCAAACGTAGTGCAATTCAGCAAAGAGCCAGAGGACAGGGATAAGTAGCCAGTTTCTGTCTGGATGAAGGATGGAGATGGTAGGCCTAATAATCTGTGCTGTAACTGAAAAGCATCCAGAACAGAGAAATACTACCAGAAAATAACTAGAAAGGCTAGGTTAGTAGGGACAAAGCAGGATGTAGTATAATTAGTAGTGAGTTCCATCATTTTGGGCCCAAAGATGTCATTGAGACATTCATATTAACAACAATAATAGTAATGAATGATTATTATTATTATCGCATCATTATTATTCTTTATTATTATTGTTAGATATTATTGTTGTTGTTATCATTGTATTGTTTTTGTTATATTCGTTTTTGAACAATATGAGAAATTCCTAAAAAAATCCAATCGTTGGCAGTAAAGGATAAAACCTTATTGGATTAAACCAAGAAGAAGAATGCTGTCAGCTGATCAGAACAAACAGGCGTTGTTCCTGACCTGACCAGACTTTTCCCCACACAACTCCTCGCCTTGTGTCGGTTAGTTTACCCGACAGGTGGCGATGGCTCGGATGGATCTCACAGTAGCTGGATGAGCGTTTCAAACTTCAGCAAGTCGATCACACTTCATATTAGACGTCGGCTGGATACTGGACAATGTAGGTGACATAGAACGCGATCAGTGAGTGAGTGAGTGAGTGAGTGAAAGAAGAGTGTGTATGTGTGAGAGATAGAGAGAGAGGGAGAGAGAGAGAGAGAGAGTGTCTGCGTGTACGTGCGTGCGTACGTGTGTGTGTGCGTGCGTGTTGGGAGCGGGGGGGTATGGTACACGTGAGGGGTACCTTTCCCAGGTGTCATTGTAAATCTGCTGCAGAGGTGACAGCCTGTTGCTAACTTCTCAGAGTAGAGAGCAGTGCCCACACTACAAGATGGCTCTTCTGATGGATCACCAGTTCAGACAGCTGCCAGCAGACAGACAAGTGGAAACGCGACCGTTTCTGGAGGCTGTGTCATACCTTCCGCCGTTCTTTGGTAAGTGGAGTTTTCAGTGTTTTCAACCAATACTGTGGGCACTTTTGACATTACTTGATGAGGAGTTGTTTGAACTTTATTTTGCACAGATGAAATGATTGTGAAAAACAATTCCCAGATCTTAATGGTTGCAGAAAAAGAGGGAATCTTCTGAATACAAATTGATTGCCTTGTTTTAACCATTAAGTTGCAAACTTGTATTACAGTTCAAAATAAGCAGGATTTACCAATGGTTTTGACTAGCTGATGTGAATTTGTTTTAAAAATTTTAATGTATAGATATAAAAATTAAGGTGCTGCAGATTTTGTTGAATTGGTTAAGCTGATGTAGGATTTTAGCTAAAAGAAGTTCCTTGCATCTGCCACTTCTCCGTATAATATATTTTTCACATGGGATTTGTTCAACTTTGATTAAAAAACACAAAACTGATTGTGAGAGAAATCTGTCAAAACGTCCCTGTCAAGCGTCATGAAAAAACACCGGTCTTTACAAATGATAATCTTTTTTGGATCGTGTTTCTCTTCATCAAGCAGTCCACAATCCTTTAGCATGCATAATTTAATTCACTGCCCTGGATTTTAAGTTGTGAAAATTGATTAGTACGGTGTTGAGTTCCCCTTGCCCATTCACTGGTGGCATAGAGCACCAGGGCATCTTTGTGTGGCTTCATTCTGTATTAATATGCCAAAGGTCCTCTATTGAATTTGCCATGTGAAACCCTTGAGAGGGCCCAAGTCTAATGTGGATATTAACCTCTTTCCTTCTCGCCACTATTGTTTTTCCTGACCCAGAAAATTTCTTGGCCAACTTTCCTACAAGCCATTAACAACTCAAGGAACAGGACAACTGCTGCTATTGTTTGTTAGCTTATTGTGTATTTATCGAAGTAGGCACATGCCTATTCATGTCAGTAGGTTATCTATTTTAGTTTTATTTCAGTGTTCATGTTCAGTAGGTTTCATATTTTGGTGTAACAAACTTTTCCAGTTGCATTTGAAAGGGTTGTGTCCTCTGTTTGCATTGTATTGAGTTTCCAGACAAACTGTTAATTTGTAACAACAGTCACAAAAAGCTTTATCCTATATGTAAAACAATAAAGAGAGTAAGTTATAAAGAGTGGCATACAAGATGATAGATGTCTCTGAAACTAGATATGTTGCCATCAGTGTTGTAGTAATGCCATCACATCAGCACAATAGACCACACTTTGTCATCAGTGGTTTCCGCTAACAACTCACAGGCTGAGAGCTATCTGCTCTGTCAATGACTCTACCATGAGCTGTGTGTGGTTGGGACTCTAGATGTCTCATTTTCCACCATCCCATCACCAAATCCTCAGGTCCTGTAGTAGTGATAATGCTATGGAAACGTAACATATAATCCAGATGGATTTGCTTTACCTCCCAGTGTTATAACCATAGTAGGCTACAGCATGTTCTGAGATCTCGAGATGTTTGATTTCTCCTTGTTCAACATTCCAGGGTAGGGTTTGCAAATAGCATTATTGAAACATTTTTGAAAGATTATTATTGAAAAAATTGTTTTGAAGAGATACTTTCTGCATGTAACAGCTCATTTATCTGTGTTGCACTTGGTAGGAAAGCTAGAGCTACTGAAAATTTAATGAGTTTCAGTGGTTCTTTCAAAAAATCTGTCAGGTCACTGACCAGTTGAATTATTTAGTATTTTTGTTGATTGTAAATTTAACTAAGCAATCCAATATTTTCATCTGATATTATCCAATCAAAATAAATCAAACGTGCATAAAGACCTGCTCTATGAGCTTCTTTGTTAGAAAGAAAAAACAAGCACGCACTTGTTAAGGGCTTCAACAGAACATTGTTGTGATGGTTACATTGCTAACCTCTAGGTTCAGTGATAGAGGTCGGAGGTCGCCATATTAAAGAGCGTTACAGGGCCGTAAAGAATTCTGATATTCTCACATGAATAGTTGTTGCTATTAGTTCTCAGTTCCTTTTAAATTCTCAGCTAAACCTTGTGTTTAAACATCTCTCTTCAGACTGCCTTGGCTCTACAGTTTTTGCTCCAGTCAAGGCTGACCTATCTGGAAACATCACGGTGAGTAAAACAACGCTTTCATGTGACTGAGATGCAAACTGCTTCCCTCCTCTCAAAATCCTCATTAATATTATAATATTGTATTGTACCCTTGTACCCTCAGAAAATCAAGGCTGTTTATGATAGCAACCCAACTAGGTTCAAGACGCTCCAACAGATTTTGGAGGCAGAGAAGGAGATGTATGGAGCAGAATGGCCCAATGTTGGGGCGACTTTGGCTCTCATGTGGCTGAAACGGTTAGAGAAACTTTGTATTTGTGTTTTTTTGGCTGCTATGGTATGTGTGTTCATTTGAGTAAAGTGTGCAGCCACAACGGTAGTGCATTTTATCTTGTTTCTTAATCTTCATTAACCAGGGGTCTACGGTTTATTCAAGTCCTACTTCAGAGCCTGGTGGATGGTGAGAAGGATGACAGTAATCCAAACCTCATCCGGGTCAATGCCACCAAAGCCTATGACATAGCCCTGAGGAAGTACCATGGTTGGCTGATACAAAAGCTCTTCCAGGTGAGATCAGAGTTCCCAGGCATCGTGTTTTAGCCAAAGAGTTATATGACAGCTATGTGTCTAATATGGCTCGGTCTTTGTTATTAGTTGAGAAATGTACCACTAAGAACAAATAATTTTATAGTGATGTGTAAATATTTTATTTTTTTGTTTGCCCTTTCAGGCAGCTGTTTTTGCTGCTCCCTATAAGTCAGATTTCCTGAAGGCCCTTTCCAAGGGACGGAATGTCAAGGAAGAGGAATGTTTGGACAAAGTCAGAAAGTTCCTTGTCAACTTCTCTGCTACTGTTGATACTATTTATGAGATGTACTTTAAGGCGAATGCTGATCTTGAGTACATTGTGTGACCAGAGGTAGTTCCTCATTCCTCCAAAGATGCACTTCGTTTTTACAAGGTCATTTTCATGCAGTCTAAATCCTGACACGGTTGCCTTCATGTCACCTGTCACCTTTTTGTGTATCTATGATTCACTGTTACACATCAAATGTGTGTTGTTACTCATCTGTGTGCCTTTGCTTGCTTTCTCAGCATGCCATTCTCTCACACTATCAGCGAATCCTAGGGCAGGTTTCCCAAAGCAGCTGTAGATTTAAATGCTGTATTCTTTGTTCTTCATTTTAAGAATCTTATTTCTTTATAGGAAAAATATCTAAAGGAAAATATATTATTAAGTGTTTACGATCTTGAATACTGTCTCACAGATGTGTGACAGTTGTACAAAGAATCAAAGGACTGCTTCAGCAACAAATGTTTTAGGAAACCAGGACCAGGCCTGTTACCAACATGACGGCTTTTTAAAAGTAAATGAGATGTTTAAGAAAACCATGGAAAGTTGTTAACTTAGCCACATCACTACCAAAACTCAATATAATGAATTTAGATTTGTAATGTTTTTTAACTTACTTACATTAATTGGTACGTTATGCTGACATGCAATCAAGATATATTTATTGAAACTCTGTAATATCTTAAAAGTGTTACAGCCCATTCTTCTGACCTGTTTATAATGTTCTGTATCATGAGCAAGAATGAGTGTATTCATATTTATTTGTTATATTTCCAAAAATAGGAACATGAGTATTTATTGAGTGTTAATTCTAAGATTTTTATTCTTAAATTTTATTTTGATTGAAATGGTAAAATGTCTTTTTTAAAGAGTGAAGCCAATTAGTTGATGAATGTTGGATATGCTTTTGAAAACATTCTGATAATAAAAGCAGGTCAGGGGCACCATGTTCCTTCAAAATACATTATAGTTCAAATTATTAAAAAGGTTAAAACTCATTAAAATACAGAGCCATGGCTTATAATTTGAAGTGAAATAGTGAAAACATTGTAAATGTTCTCCATAAATACCAAAAAGTCCAAAATCCTTTTATTTACGTGGTTTACAAACATTTGGGAGGAGAAGCCATATGTTTTCAGGGTACGCAGCACAAAACGTTGTGCATTTTTTTTCCTGGATAATGGCTTTTGTTTTTCACTTTTTAAGTAACTATTTTACTTTGGGGTATACAAACCATAGCCACAGTGTGTCCATTATAATGACTTCTTTGATTTCTTCAGTCACATGCTGGATTCTTGCTAGGACTGATTACTGAGACAATTACTGAAAAGCACACACAACTATTTAAAAATATGTACACTAAGAATATGTACAATAATGTGTCTTCTAATATTGTGCACCCATTTGTGCCTTAAGCTGGTGGTACGGAGCATAAAAACGACCATGTCAGCTTTTCTGTATTAATGTATTTTTATATGTTACCTTGATTTAACCAGGTAGGCCAATTAAGAGCAAATTCATGATTGTGACGAAGGCCTGGTCTGCCTCTTCACTTGATGAGATCTGAGTTTTAACTTATATTTATCTTTGACTTATCTTTTACTCTGTTTTATTTCCAAAGCCCAATGCCTCATCACCAAGTTATTTTCAGTCCACTATCCTCTCAGGTGCTTACTTAACACTAAATGTGTACTTCCTTAAATTCTCCTCACTGTCAGGTGTAAAGGAAATATAAAGCATTGCACTATTACTTCTTTGCCTTCTATACCATCGTTGGACAGATGGGACATTTCAGACGCTAGTGGATGGTAAATATTCTGTTGATGGCCACGAGTCAATATTGTTTTGAACACATGCAGTGAATTGCTTTCTCTGAATGTCTTTTGTGGCTGAAATTATGTTGCGGTGTTAGTGTGCACAGTGCAAAAATAACACATCTTGTATTTTCAACTTATGTAAACCATTATTTTGAATAAAATATTTACAACAACTAACTTGTTTAACTATTTTAAATATGTAACTCTTTTAGTTATGAGCTTTTCTTTCTTTGTCTTGAACATGGAGACAGACATGTGTCCACTTGGAGGTGCTATTTCTCTTCCTTCAGTTGAGATAGACCAATTAAATGAAAATTGAAAGACTATTGTAGCCTAAGTTGCAGTATCATATTACACAGGCCAATTACGCGTTTGATTACCACGCTCTCACGACATGATGCAGTTGACACAACTCCTGTCTACACGAACAACTCCAGTCCACACGAACAACTCCTGTTTACACGAACAACTCCTGTCTACATGAACAACTCCAGTCTTCGTGTACTTGGAGTCTCTAGTCCCACCCATATTTTTTTGTGAAAGCGTCCGTTGCTGAGGAGGGTTTTAGCCGGAGGCTAGGCAGGGGAGCGAAGTAGTTTTAGTCAGAGACGTTTAGGGCATCAGGCAAAAAGCACATCAGATCTGGAGAGTCAGCATAGTTTCATTTTGAGAAACTGCCTATCAAATCATCATCAGGCTTTTGAATTGTCCCGTTAAAAAAAAGAAAAGAAGATCCACTGATTAGGTCAAGGTAAGTGGCAACACTAATGACTGTATTACTTAGCTGTGTGTTCTTGTGTTTTGAGAGAGGGATCATTTTGAGTGACTTTAGTAATTAACGGGTCAATAAATAGTGACTCGGACATTTGTGAAGACTAAAATACAACAAGAAAATGACTTTTTAATTCTTCACCTTTTTCTTCTCTCCTGCAGAGTCTTACAGTCTTACTGAAACACCTGATTCGTATTTCACAGTTTTGAGATACTGTTATAAGTTTTGAGATAACAACTGACACAGTTGTCCAGTACACTGCTGATGCATGCCAACTATGAAAGAAGAACGTGAAAGATATTGTTTCTACTAGAATTACAGTTGTTTAGGTGGTTATTGTTGATGGAGACTACATCTGTAATTTAAAAACAGCAGATGTTATTTTTTGGCTCACTACCATTTCCCACAACCATTTGCCTCCAGGCAGACCCCCCAGCCTCTTGTGGTCTAGATAATGTCACATCCACCAGGAATAGAGGAGGAAGTCCCACAGCTTGTCTCTGAGCAGATATTAGTCAGACACATTCAGGAACATTTACAAGTTTATTATCACTTTCTGACACAGTGATGGGATGATATGTGAGCTCAGTAAAGGTGTGAGTTTTCTAGACTTCATGTTCATTGATCCTATTCTGTCACTGATGGGTCTATGCACAGTGATTAAATACGGAGTATCTGCCCCCAAGCACCCCCGCTAAATGACTCACTCATTGGTTATTGGTATTACATTAGTTTAGGGAAAGCTCTCTTTGTTCCACTGCTTTTTTACTACCAAACGTCCAGTGGAGTGTAAAGGCATGATAATCCCATGTGTCAGGGAGGGTTGTGAGTCATGCTCTTTCCCATAGCTGGACTCCAGGCCCACTGTTTGTGTTGCTGCTTTATAGCACAGTCTGGCTTAGCTAAGCTGTCAATTTCAGGAAAGCATCATATCCGACAAGCTACTCTTCAGGCTCACATTTCAGTATGTAGTGAGAAAAGAGGGAGAGAGGTGGGGAAATGCAAGACTAAATACCAAATCAGTTTGTCAACTGTTCTGTTTATTTATGTCTTCATACACAGTTAGTGCTGAAGAAGCTTCATGGCAACTCCTTTTTGTTCCTATAGGACGCCCACATGCTTCAGCATCATTTCCAGTTTCCCCTGAAGAGGAATTTGGAACTTCAGTGTGATATAAGGGATGAATGAGGTACAGAAGGGTTAAACTTCAAACATCCCCTTAAACATCCCCTTGGTCTATCTCAACTGAATATTAGCTGTTCTAAAAATCTAGTCTTAAAATCATACAGCTAATGTTGTAGGCTGACTGTTTCTGATGTTATGGATCACAAATGTCAAATCAGCCATTATATTCCATATTATCAATGATGTTTGATCAAATTTGATCAGGTTTGGACTTTATTGATTACCTGAAGAACATGTGGCTCATTGAGTATTTTACGTTGTGGCGTTTTCCAGGGCCGTTCTGCTGCCACTCTTCTGAGAAGGTGCCATGTGGCCTTGACCAAGGCAGACACCCTTCCTACTAGGGCTGCCCTCTCTGTAGACTCAGGGGATGGAGGGGTCGGCCAGCCTGAGAATGATGCTGCATTCCCTCTGTCTGAGTTGTCTGAGCTGTTTGAGAGTGAGGATGGCTCCCCATCGGCACAGGATACAGGTCATGATCCAACCCAGGAGCTGGTTCAGCCCGGCCAGCCTGGGGACAGCAAACAGAACCTGCGTATGAAGTTCCATGGCGCGTTCAAGAAGGGTATCTCCAACCCTATGGACCTACTGGAATCTACCATATACGAGTCACCTGTGGTACCAGGCCCCAAGAAAGCACCCATGGACTCACTCTTTGACTATGGTACCTACAGGCACAATAACAATCAGAAACGACGCAGGAAGAAGCTCCCAAGAGGGTGAGAAGAGGCTTCACTGTTTCTGAACTGCACAACCAGTCAGTGTGGTATCCATAGATGTGTCTTTCGTGGGTTTCCTAAAGCTTCTTGGTATCGAGGTTTGCTTTCCTGTATTAACATTGAATGTAGGTTGGACTTATGCCAGGGACAAAAAGGTTGGCTTGGAAAAACCTACTCATAAAAATGAAAACATAACTGCTGCTGTGTAGACAGAGGTGTGACCCATGTTGAAGTATGCATACACACACACTCACACAGACACACACACATACTGTGGGCCAGGCAGTTCCTCATTCAATCCATTCATTGATGTAACAGAGAGCATGTTGTTGATCCCTCCATAGCCGTTGAGGTAATATTTAGGCTGCTGCCTGTTCCTGGCTGCTCTACCTGTCCCTTACACAGAGAGGTCTATTTATCAGAGCGCTTGGGCCAAGGGCGTGGGTCATCACTTCACTTTTAGGTGGTTTGTCTGTCACACTACTCCGTTCTGTAGTGTGTAGTGGGGTTCAATTCTCAATTTATGTGATCTTGACTGTTACCGAAGTGAAACAGGATTTCATAGATCACATTGCAGTATGTGCAGTAATTGGTTTGCATTATACAACACACGTGTGACATAACATGTCGTGTTTCTGTGTCTATTTAGTAAGACTGAGGCATCCTGTGATGAAGGTCCAGGCTCAGACCCGCCAAAGGTGCTGAAAGTATTCAACCGTGCTCTCCTCTTCGATTGCGTGTCACGTGCAGACCCAGAGGCCCTCGAGGGTCTGTTGGAGTACTTGCAGAGTCACCAAAAGAGGCTAACTGACGAGGAGTTCAAAGGTGAGACTGAATGTGGAAGGTTGTCAGTCGTGTCACATATGTTTCTACTGTGTTTTTGCCTGACAGCTTGCACAACCAAGCTTAGAAAAATCAGAGGACAAGGGAGGAAAAGGGATATGTGTTTGGGTTAAAGTAAAGGAGAGGAGCATTTTCAAGAAGTAGATGAGAATTACAGATCGTTTAAAGTATCCTTTTAAGGCTTGTAAATTGTAATACCCATGCATTTCTCTCTCTTTTTTCACACAGTTTTTCCAAATCTTTATTAGAATGTCTGTGTAATAAATCCCTGCTCCACCTTTACCTCTAAAATAGAAACTCTGTCATATCTACTGGCTGCTTTACCTTTGACCTTTGAGTATCCCCCTGCTCCTCTCTCTGCTGTTGTTGGCTCAGAGAGGCTGAGAGGGGGGAAGCTGCAGTGATGTCAGAGCTTTTGTCCTGCCAGGAGTGGGCCCAAGACAGCTTCCTGTCTGTGTGGGGAAGTCTGGGGGCATCTAACAGGGAGCAGAGAGAAATCACAGCAAACTGTTGTCTCTTCAAGAGAGAAGAGTTAAACTGGGCTTGACAGACTATTCACAAAACTGAGAGACTGAAAATACATAGTAAAGAATGTTCTTACGTGACCCCTGTCTTTTACAGTTTGGTCTTATCAACCCTAAATAATTGCAACAATGCTCAAACTCCCTCTGCCTTTCTATTTCTTCATTCCTCACACCTCTACAGTAACACAACAGGAAATAACATTTCATTTGATGCTTTAGCAGGACTCTACAATGAATCATAAATCCCCTCACTAAATTGAGAAACATTCCTCATTTTTTATTTCATTTTTCTACCAGAGCTATCCACGGGTAAGACATGTCTGCCTAAAGCCCTGTTGAACCTTTTCAGTGGTCACAACGACACCATCCCACTCCTGGTGAACATAGCGGAGAAGACTGGAAACCTCAGAGAGTTCATCAATACCCCCTTCAGAGACGTCTACTACAGAGGTACGGCTATACAGGATCCTGTAGTGACACCATTCAGTCACAGGAAGCTCATCTGTAATTATGGGTCTAAATTAAATTGTACAATGTTTTACAAGATTGTGATCGCAAACCTTTACTAGCACGGCTCACACCCTTCATCTTCCACTGTGTTGAAACTGACAGCCAGTGTTTGTTAAGGAAGCAATGGTTACTGTATGCTTGCCAAGCTGGTGGGTGAGGCCCAGGCCCCTTTAGTGAGCATACAGTGTGGGGAAAGTGGCTGGATTTATGTTTGTGTGGCCAGACTATTTACAGCTCTGTAAAAGAGAAGCTCCAGGCCTCCTTTGTTTGTCTTTTAACCTGTAACTAACATTTGTGAGAGAACAGGGACCAGTGAGACTCTTCTACATTGTTTCTCCTTTTTTGTGTGAATTGCTTTTTTGTGTGAATTTACTCACCACTCTCTGATCACTTGTATTTTTTAAACAGTAGTCAGTACAGTAGTCAACCTGCTTATCTTACTTCCTTCGGGAAACACAAGCGTTTTTATCTGACAAATGGAGTGAAGCCTGCAAACCTAGTTCAAGCAGACAACGTGAGTGGCGCTACAGCTCAATCAGCTGACGGGTCAGCTGAGCTCACATTGCCCTTGCAAATTGGGCGGTCTATTTAAGATGTCAAACAAACTCATTCTCTACTGCTGCTACTGCTGCACATGAATCTCACAGCCCACCACCACCCCAGCATCCACCTGTTTCATAGTCCCCCTAGGGGATAATGCTATTGACCGCTCCCTACCTCACTTGGCTGTCTTAATTACGTTGGACAGAGGCCGATGTAACTGAGCCTTGATGCCAAACTAAAACCTGAATGCACATTTATTCTCAGTAAAAAAAATGTCATAATCAATACATGAGTTGTTTGACTGAAGAGTATTTATGGGCACTGTTTGGTGAGTTTTGCACATAAATGTAGCCTTCTTGCACAGTTTGTTTAAGACCTCCACTTTCAAACTCATAATTAGACATCAATTTCTGCCAAGACAAAATCCTGTAGAGGAATAGCCAGACTAATCAAGAACTTTTCTAGTGTGACTGTGCTCTTTTTGCTTACAGAATGCCTGTGAACAACATTTAGCCCCATACGCCTCCTTGAAGTAATTTCCTCTTGGCAGACACGTCGTCTTGAGGCACGCTAGAAAGTTCTTCTCAATTGATAGTTTTTAAAGGAAGGCAGCATACAAGGTAGCATGGAAGATGGCATACATTGCTTTGATTATGAAGAACTGAAGGACCATTTTTCTATATTGATTGTGTGTTTTGTTGTGTTGTCAGGCCAGACAGCACTTCACATTGCGATAGAGAGGCGCTGTAAGCAGTATGTGGAGCTGCTGGTGGAGAAGGGGGCTGACGTACACGCCCAGGCAAGGGGACGTTTCTTCCAGCCCAGAGACGAAGGGGGCTACTTCTACTTTGGTAATGGCCTGTGAAAGCACACAAAACACAGAGTTCATTGTGCTTCTACATGTCTATTTTTAGCAACCGTTATACCCTGACCTTAGACTGGTGATGAAACACTGCAGACAGAGCCCTGGAAAACTTTTATTTTCTGCCTCACAAGTTTGTAATGGCGCAGTGAGTCTGTGGTTTCACTGACTTTTCTGGTTACCATTGCAATTTTCAAAATTGACATAAAAGTTTGTGACATGGTGAAAGTGTATTACAGTAGCGGCCAAGATGAAATAGCTAACAGACCAATACATGCTACATTTTCCTGGCAAAGTAACCTCTGTTGCCATGGTGAAATGAAGTGACATTTGTCCCCACCCTTTCCTTTTTTAATGTGGCAGGTTTGGGCTGGGCAAACACAGTCAGGATACTGCAAGCGGTCCAATGGTTACCTCCACTTTACACCCAAAAGTTGTTTGAAGTATCATACGAGAAACTGTCATTAGTAGTGCTCCAGAATGACAAAAAAGCATGATGTAATTCGTTCAAAAAGTGCATCTGAAAGTTCTAGTGAAAGATGTCTGTATTCTGCAGTTAAAGAAAAGTAAACATCCTCCCCCTTGGATGGGAAGGAGCCTTACATTCACTGACCTCACACACCAAGAGGATAAATCAGAGCCTCTTGCCATAACGCCACACTGCCCTCTGCTGACGTGATAATTCTGTCAACCCTCCACCTCCATCATTCCATGGTACCCAGAAAAAATCATGTTTTTTATGGCCTTTTAACAGATATATATCAGATATATTTCATCTGAATACTACTGTCCAAAAAACAGAAAACTAGAGACAGGTAGATATAGAATGTTATTGACTATTTTTTACCAAACCCATTTCTAAGAATTGTTATTATTTGATTACATTCATGCGTTATATTCCCCGCTCATCACAGAGGAGATGATTTCCATTTGCACTTAGCATGGTTGTCATTCCCAAATCCCAGCATGTCCGGGCACAGTGTGAGTAATTTGCTGCGGAGCTTTGCAGTGAGGTGAACAGGAACCTGGCAGGGCTGATGGCTAATGGGATTTAGACTCACGCTAACGCTCTGCATGCACCCGTGCAAATCCATGAAGAGGAGCGTTTCTATGTGAGGTGACAAAGTAATCTGTCACCCATGGCAACGGCTCATTTTCAGCAGCTGCTTTTGGCACTCTGGCCCCATTGCGCCCCTCCCTCAAACAACTGCTAATTGTGCTCTTTTCATAGCAGGGAATTAAGTCAAATCTTTGATCCATGTTTAGTATGCTTTGCAAAACATACTGAAGCCTCGTATAGTTCCTAATTAACCCTCTTGTTGATTTGCTTAATTTTAATCTGAAATGCATTTTTTTGAATCTCCCGTAAATGTATTATATAGTGAGTACTTTATATGGACTTGTCCAGGTGAGCTGCCTCTTTCACTGGCAGCATGCACTAACCAGCCTCACATGGTGCACTACCTGACCGAGAATTCCCACAAGAAGGCAGACCTGCGGCGTCAGGATTCCCGTGGAAACACGGTGCTCCACGCCCTGGTGCACATCGCAGACAACACCCGGGACAACACCCGCTTCCTCACCAAGATGTACGACTTGCTGCTGATCAAGAGCGCCAAGCTCTGCCCAGACTGCAACCTGGAGACAGTGCTCAACAACGATGGCATGTCACCTCTCATGATGGCCGCCAAGCTGGGCAAGATAGGGGTAGGGATGATGGTTAAACATCAGTGTGTTGAGCAGCATGACAATAATAGCTCCATAATAGATATGTGCATCAATACAGTAATGGAAGTTTACATCATCAGACTTTAGCATGCCACTGTGTCCGAGTGAAAGGTCAGTATACCTCCCATATACTTTCAGGTTTTTCAGCACATTATCCGACGTGAAATCAAAGATGACGAAGCCCGTCATCTGTCTCGTAAGTTTAAGGACTGGGCTTATGGTCCTGTGTACTCCTCCCTCTATGATCTGTCCTCCCTGGATACCTGTGGAGAGGAAGTGTCTGTGCTGGAAATCCTTGTCTACAACAGTCGCAATGAGGTGAATCAGAAGGAGCAAGTTTGTGTGTATCAAAATTAGTATTTCTGTAATTTTAAAAATATTTTTATGGTGTAATGTTTATGGTCCTGATGTCAGAATCGCCATGAGATGCTGGCAGTGGAGCCTATCAATGAGCTGTTGAGGACCAAATGGCAGAAGTTTGCCGCTGTCACCTTCTACATCAGTGTGGTGTCCTACCTCATCACCATGATCATCTTCACCCTAGTGGCTTACTACCACCCAGCACAGGGAACGGTGGGTACAAAACTACTGAAAATATATTCTATTTCACATAGTTGCCAAATTGCATGGGAACTGCAATGTCTGTGCAGAAGTGCATGGGCAAGACACCACATGAAGATATTTTATACTATGCATCATTTTGACCCCTCAAACAAACATACATAAACGTAGCCTTCATGACTTTGAATCAATTGCACAGTTTTTTTAAGACCTCCACTTTCAAACTCTTAATCAGACATCAAGTTCTGCCAAGACAAAATCCTGTAGAGCAGTGTTTACACTGTATGAGCAGGAGTGAAGTTGATGGGGCATGTAGGAAAATGGCATCCCTAACATAAATTATAAAATGCATTTGTTAAGTCTAGATTTTAGGAAAACGACTCTTTGATTCTCCACCATCCCACTTACTTAATTTAATTAACACTGTGTATGTATTGCCTGTGCACTATTTTATGTATGCTGCACGTGCTATACATATATACTACATATACAGATCAGATAACTTAATTGGCACATGAAATGATTTAGCATCATCAGTTGTATTTTGCACTGATGAGCGACCATTTATTGCACCGTATCGAGTTATGGTGTGGACACATTGTGTTTTATAATGTTTTTATGTCATACTTTTTTTATTGGGTTTTTGTTTTTATTGTTAACCTTATCTGCAAACCAACTTTCCCTCATCTGAATTGAATGTCACCAATAAGATTTTAGCTCTTGTCTTCCATCCAGCCTCCATACCCCTATACCACATCCACAGACTACCTGCGCATGGGGGGAGAGATTGTCACCCTGGCCTCAGGAATCTTCTTCTTCCTCACCAATGTGAGTCAATAGGCTCTCATTTTGGTTTGATCATTGGTTGCTCACTGCCGTCTCCTAATTTCTTGCATCAAAGTCAAATCTGCAACGACAGTGTTCTCCTGTTCTTTGTAGATTAAGGACCTCTTTCTGAAGAAGTGCCCTGGGGTGAACTCTTTATTTATTGATGGTTCCTTTCAACTGCTCTAGTAAGTCTTCATCCCCCACCCTCTCTCCCCCCCTCACCTCTGCTGTAGCCCTGACTCAGGCACATTTTGCATCCTTTTAA
>OOFE01034281.1:2063-16327 GCA_900323365.1 Monocentris japonica | reverse complement strand
TCTGTGGGTATTTATGTGAGCATGAGCAAATGTGTATGTATGGTATGTCTGTGTGTGTGTGTGTGTGTGTGTGTGTGTGTTCATCCTTCTGTGCATGTGTATTATTATGTACTGTTACAGAGTTTTGGATGTAGAGAGCAGCCTTAAACTTTGGCCCTTTGAGACCTTCTCAGTGACAACCAACGCAGTAGCTTCATCCTTAGTATTTGGAAGAGCAATACAGGTGGCGTATGCACTTCATGTCAAGCTATGATTCTCATCAGAAAGTTCAGGCAAGTAAAACAACAAAAACAACAGAAGAAAAATAAATCAATCCAAAATTCCTATTGGCAAACCACACAATGGAACATCTGGAGAATCTTGAAATCCCTTTTCTCTCCCACTGGTAATCACTCCCACCTATCAGCACTGGGATTCCCACAGCCTGCTCCAAAACCTCCAAACCTAGGTTCACACAGCACAAGTAGTGCTCTCCTCTCAGCTCCCACACAAGTTAAAGCAGTGCCAATCTCAACAAATCTGTACCCAAAAAACGTCTCCTCTGTTCTTTAACTTTGATTTTGTTCACAAATTCACAATTTTTTATTCTTTTCCTCCTCTTCTTTCCCCTCTATCTGTAAACGGGGAGGCGGATGTGTGCATGCTGGTGGTCTAACAGACGTGGCACAGACACAGTCTCATAGCCTTTGCCCAGCATCTGCTCCTTGATGCAGGGTGGGTGGATGTCGTTGATCAGGTACTCCAGAGACTGCAAGCTGCTGCTCAGCACAGAGGTGTTGCACATGCTCTTGCTGGGCAGGCTGCAGCATAGGCCTCCCCCGCTGTCTATAGCAGGGTGGTGGTGATGATGGTGGTGGTGGTAATGGTGATGGTGGTGGGGATAGCCTATTTCTCTGTGCCCGGTGGCTGGCCCTCCTGTGGAGGTCCCCAAAAGCTCCTGGGGGTTGTAGCAGTCACTGTCAGGGGTCACCAGCACACTGTTCCAAGGCGGGGCAAAGTATTGACCCACTGAGAAATTTCCATGCATACCCACACAGTTCAAAGGGGAAGAGCTAACTTTGTCCAGGCCACCTCCTCCACTGGCGCTCGCTGTCAGGTGGTAAGGTCTGGAGGAAGAGGAGGAGACTTGGGCAGCCATAATCCCTCCCCCTGGAACGCAGGTTTCAGGGGACTTGCTGATTGCCCCCCCTCCTCCACTGCCTCCACTGTACATGCGTAGCACAGCCTGTTGCTGCTGTTGTTGTTGTTGTTGCTGTTGCTGTTGTTGTTGTTTCTGCCAAAGGATGTAGTCCATGCTGTCTGGGTATATCCCAGTCTTCATTGCCTCTGCACTCTGAGCTGGCAGCCCTGCCCCTGTGTATACCATGCTAGCCTGAGGACCCATCCCTACCACATAGCCTCCACCTGAGGAGCCAGAAGAGACCCCCATGACAGTTGTGCCCTGCTTGGTGGGGCTAGGATTCGATGGTACAGTGGCAGCCCCTTGGCACACCTGCTGCAGAGCCTGGGCCTGGCAATGCTGGTTGATCTGGTAGATGATGCTCTGGATGGAGGGGAGGTTGGACTGTGCAGGCAGGGCCAGGCCTCGGCCGCCTGTGACAGGAATCACTGAGCCAGCTACAGTGACATTAGGAGGGACTGACAGTCCGGGACCTTCTGGAGGCTTTGAGGGCCCAGTGTGGTATACCATTTGGCCATGGCCATTGGCTAAAGTGCTACTACTAGGGGGTGGGTACGGGGCTACAGCTATGTGGGCTGGAGAAAGCTTAGTCCGTCTGCCTTCGGAGTTCTTGAGAACACCTTTTGAAGGGACAAAGGTGGAGGATGATAATGAGGATGTGGAGGAAGAGGCCTTGACAATGGCCAGCAGCCCCTGATAGCCCCCGGTGTGGAGGTGTGGGTAGGGGCTATAGCGCTGGCCTGTGGTGTCATATCCATTCACAGTCCGGTTAAGGTGCTTGTGCTGGGGAACCCTGATGTTAGTGGGGAAGATCTTGATGGACAAAGGGTTGTTGGCTGTCTTCTGAGCATAAGCATCAAGTTCTGCCACCGTGGGGTAGCGAGGGGAATGCATGGGAACCACCAGCTCACCTGCAAGACAAAAGGAGAGAGAGGTATGGGTGAGGTGAAGGATGCTGTTAAAACATAGATGGCTACGTGTGAAAAGGAGCATACACCAGACCAGAGGTTTTATTACCAGAAATAGCTAAGAGGCCAACAGCACTGGCAGCAACAAAGTCAAATCAATCAGTCATAATAACCACTCAATCTGCTGCAACAGTAAACACTGTTAGCGCGACTGTGATTGCCTGTAAAGCGGACTAAAAAAGTGTTTTTACGTAGATCCTTCAAAATTGAAAATCCAGTTCTACAATGGCATGTGAATAAAACAAGATGTAAACAGCATACACACTGCAGAATGTCTTGACCCAAACTGAGGGGAAAATTGTAAATCAGGACTGACATTCATTGATGTTCCTACGCTCCCCTCCTCCATTTGAGGATTCTTTCCATCTCATTTTAACACCCTCCTGTGGAAGTTCATCCCTAGACAAATGGATCTTTTTAAAAACTCATTCTGTCAAAGCCTGGTACCTTAGGCACTGTTAAATCAGTGCGTTGTGAAATTAATTCGGACTCTCTTTAGCATCGAATTGGGTTAGCCTTGGATACCAGGCAAGGAGGGACAAAGGGGGAGGGCATAAAAGCTTGTTTAATTGCAGTGGCACATTTGAGATTTATAAGTGGCATCACTTACTGGGTCTTACCCTTGGCCACACAATTTCCACATTTATTCAACCCAGGAGTACTCAGAGAGACCCCCACAAAAGAACAATTAATCTATAGGGAATTACTAGCCCAGTTAGGCATATATAGGTTATATAAGAACAGAGCCGAGTCAAAGATGCTCGAGTGAACAGACTTGGTCAACAATATAATTGAAAAGTGGTTCAGATATTTTAACCAGTTGAGGGGGACTTTATTTATCCTGCCGAAGACTTTGGCAGACTCAAAACATCACTATCAAGATGGGACATATAAAAGCCCCCCTCTAAGACAAACCACAATATTGTTTTGCCCTTGTGTGGCTGTAAACAGCATACACACTGCAGAATGTCTTGACCCAAACTGAGGGGAAAATTGTAAATCAGGACTGACATTCATTTATGACATTCATTCATTTATGTTCCTACATACAAGAAGAATACCAAAAAGGTGGCTTTGTGTTCATATAGTACATATCTTTAGTGCATGTCTTTCTTCAGAACAGATTTAATGAGAGTTTCAGTTTCAAACAAAAGAATAATACATGATGGCACAAACAAAAGGCAGGTACTGGCCCCATCACAAGCCAGTCCTGCCCAGCACTGGTTCATATGTAAATAGTATGCAGTGTAGGGAGGAGCCTTGCTATATGAAACCCAAAATCCCAAAATTAATTCAACAGCGCAAGCGGCAAGTCAGACTTGCAATGGCCCTCGTTCAATGAGCCAAGGCTTGGCCATTGTGAATTGAGGTGGCAAACAGGAAAATGGCAATTTCTAAAAAGCCCACCATGTGTCATTGTTTGGGGGTAGGGCATGGAGGTGAGGGGCCGCGGCAAGATTGGATTTAAACGACATTATTCAGGCAATTTCATGGCTACTTAGCTCAGTGCAACAAAAAAGTGGGGGGTTGGGGAAAGAACTCAATTTACAAGCGATATATCAACTGCCACAAATGACTTGCAACCCCTTCAAAAATGACATTTTTATGCAAAAGCTAACAAAACGCACAAAAATTAACTGCCATAACCGTGCCGTCAGCAAATGTCCTGGCGACCTAAGAAGTCTGCAGGGTACAGGCTGTGACTAGGACTCACTCCATTTCCTTTCCGATTGCACAGTCATTTTAGAGAGACTCCACAGCCAAGCAGTCACAATTCTCATTTCTTTGCTCCCATTACAGATAGCATGGGGAGTTCATTTCTACAATCCTATGGATCTCCAACTGTGAAAATGATTAAATCTACAAGATCCATATCACAAAGGAAATAAATTGGGAATTTAAAAGCAGAGGGGGGAGATCTCACATCCATGTCTGTGAATTCCCAAAGCCAAATTTACTGCAAGACCTTTTCCAAGCAGCGTCTATTTGGTTCATCCTGCAGAAAGCAAACAGACAACATGATTTCCTCATCAGAAACACTATATTTTAAATTAAAATCAAACATCGTCACTCCCTTTTATGTAAAAATAGGCTTGCTTCAATGACTTTGTTGAGTTTGAACCTGGTGCCACCCTAATGGGCTAGGCTGAGAGTGCCAGGACAGGCCATCTAAGATCTAACCAACCTTACTGAGGAAAAACTGCTTCCCTGGTGACAGCAGTGCCATTTGCTTTGATGTTCTGACTTGCAGTAGAAAACTGACAGAAGACTTATTTAATTTTCTCAGAAGAGAAAAACATGCTCATTTCAAAGCATATTGCTGGTCCACATGCAAATGGAACAGCAGCATTTTTTCTGATCTCCTTTACATGAGGGCAAAAAAACATCTTTGATCATCACATGGTCTAAATGAGGAGAGATACTCGGCTTTGGCATATCAAGGGCCTGTGCCCTGCCACCCCTACAACCCCCCAGCTGCAATATGCCCATCATTCCACCTAATTACTGCCACATGAAAAAAAACTATAAAAACAGCCAGGAAATTCATTAAAGGGTGGCTAATTCTATTCCTTCTCACTGACTGAGTCCATATTTTCCACGCCTGAGCCTGCATTTCTTCTGCAGAGGAGAAAGCCCTCTCCCTCCGTCTTTTCCCAGCTTGGCCCTTGTTTGTCAATAGGCAGAGCCTTTGGCACACCAACCTGGCATCAAAGGGTTTCACACTTCACAGGCCACAGGGATTAGAGGCCTTTCAGGCCTACAAAACCCATCTCAGCTCCACAAAGGCTTCCGGTTATTAGAACCCACAGGCATAAAGGAAGAAGAGGAGGAGGAGGAGGCAAATGAGCATCTGGATGCTTCTGATTCTGACTTCCTCTTTAAAAAGTTCCACAGTATAAATTTTATAGCAAAGTTGATTACAGTAAGTATGACCACAAACTGGGGAGTACATTCACTCTCAAACTCACACTGTTATACACACTACTGTGTGTTTGATGTTCAGGGTATCCTCATCTCCAGAGCAGTAAGTCAGTAAGTAAGGACATGGAGGTTAAAGGAGAGAGTCTCTTTTTAGACTCGCACTGTGTGACTTATTGGTTCAGGCTGCAGTAGATCACAGCTATGAGCAGCAGCATACAGATGGTGCTTGCTGATAAACACCCTCTGAGGCACCCAGCACTGCCTCCTCTGTGTGATCCCTCACCTCCTCATAGGGTAGGGGGTTTCCTGCACCTAGACACACACTTCTGCGTGGTCACACACACACACACACACACACACACCTGCAGCTGTGTGTTTCACTTGCCATCAGTGGAGCATGTTGTTATCCTCTGCTCGGTGCTCTCTCATGAAATGTAGGGCAGGGACAACAACAGGTGCCTGTGCGGGCGACAGCCTGCAATGCCTCCTGGGCTAAATGCTTCACACTCGCTTCATTTCGACATGCGACAGCCTTGTAAGGATTAATTATTTCCCCTGGGGATGGAAGAATATGCTTTTTCCCTTCCTGAGAGCAGGAGGCTATGAACACTCCTATGCACACTTGAAACAGCTTAATGAACAGGGAAACCCGGACTAACAGTTTTCTAACAATAAGTACAAAAACAAAACAACTTAACTTCTACATGAAAGGAATGTAAACAAACCAAGAAAGCATATGATTGAATTGAATCGGAGATGAGATAAAAGCTCAGGCAAACACATGCATTAGTTCTGAGAGATCACGCACCAGGGAGCGCGATGGCAGGGAGGCAATTAATGGGCTGACCTTCGTCCTTAATCACCCGGTGCCTGGCACACAATGCCCATGTGTCAGAGCAGCACATCTCTAAATGCCACCCCTCATTAGCACGATGCAGTGAGAGAGGGTATCTGTGCAGTGTTACACTCTCCAGCGGTCGGAGAGAGATAGTAAGGCTAGGATAGGATAACATGGCAGCACAGAGCTGGACTGAGCTGCAGAGGGCCACGATATGATCTAGAAATCCCATTTCACTTGGAGGATGGGTACTCTCCATTCTCTCCATTTTTGATTGGCATGAAACTCCCTGAGCGCAACGCCCTTGGCGTACCCTGTGCCATCATTGTGATTGCACATATGTGTGTGTGCGGGCACGCAAGCATGCTTGTGTGAATGGTTGTGTATATGTATGTGTGTCTGTGTGTGCGTCTGTGTGCATGTGTGTACATCTGTGTGTGTGTTTGGGGAAGGGGGTACCCAATTCTGAACACTCAATTAACACTCCTTTAATTAGCCAGCAGTACATTTTGAATTCTGATGAACTAATTTTTGTGGTGTGAGGGTGGAAGAGGTGGGGGAGGAGGCCTGGTAAAGATGAGGTCCACCGGGTGCAAAACAGCAATAAGAGGGAACTGGTTAGATTAGACTGTAAAAAATCCATTAAATTCTGTGCACTTCTTCCAAGCGAGAGGTCAAATTGTGTTGATCACAAGAAGCAAAGGCAGACAGAGCAAGTATGAGGGCAGGGAGGTAGGTGAGGTGGAGGAGGAGGGTAGTGAGAGAGTGGAGAAAAGGAGAGAGGAGATAGGGAGTCAGAGGCTCTGTAAGGGTGCAGCACCAAATCCAGAGGACCATGAGAATGCTTTGCATTTTAATTAGAGGTTTAAATGAATAAGCAGAGGAAAAAGTCAGAGAGGACTGCCTGAAATGCCCTTGCTCCCATTTATTAGCACTCAAAGTGTTCTAAAATTATGAGCAGGTTGGAGAATTTTCTTCTTATTAGTGAAGCCAAAGCTCCACACATCAAAAAGCCCTCAGTGTTTTCTCACTCACTGCTGCAAACCTGTATCCCTACTTGCCACATTCTTTGATCCTCTCTGACCATCTACAGTGATAAGCAGAAGAAAAAGTACTTGCTTGAATTGGTTGAATAGCAATTGAACTTAATTGCATCAGAACAATGAGTGCATAAAACACATTAACTTTGCCCAAACAGACAGACTGTCTGTGACAAAGTTAGGGCAAACAACAGGAGCAGAGATTCCTAAAGAGTTGAAAGAAAACAGGAGGTCAGCTTTAGTGCAACATCAACCTTGTTCATTGGGAGCTTTCCCCCCCCAGAGACAGTCCCTGTTAAATGTGCATGAGCTGTCAGCAGTCAACAAGCCCACAGAGGACATTATCCACTGTTCGGACCCAGAACCCACCGTGTGTCCTTTCAACCTACCGGCTGCTAAGAACACTGGGTTTCTAGGCCAAGCATTGCTAATCCTCCGTTTATCCAGTCTTGTTGCATATGAAATCTAACCACCGCTGACAGACACTTGGCTGTTTCCACCTCCTAGTTGTGAAGTTATTTTAATTAATAATCAATGGCTAAAATAGTCTTCAACTCCGTCATGTCTGAATCACTCAGTTTGGAAAACGTTTGACTTGCTATATGTAATGCATTTTAGAATGGACAGATTTGAAGGCATTGTTCCATGGAGGAACCCTTGACCTGTGCCTATTGTTTAGCTCTTTGCAGATAGGATCAGGGTCTATGACATCCTCTCCCCACCTCCGTTCGCAACCCAGACAAAAGCGGGGCTGTAAAAGGACGGGCAGGCAGGGGGGAAGCCAGAGGCAGCTTCGCGTCCTGAACAATACCTGCCTTGTGCTAATGGAGGTGTCATCTGGCACAGGGCTGATTAGTCAGCGATTACAGCCAGGCCTCAATTGCCGTGACAACTGCTGCAAACACAATGGACCAGATAGAGCCAGCTGTTTGGTCCTCTGCAATTAACCCTGCATCCCACTCGTCTCCGGCGGTGCACTGCCACTAATTGACTATTGGGCACACAAAGCAGGGGCTGTTGGCCAGACCCCCTGGACAGCGCCCCCCTCCCCTCTGCCGAGGTAGAGATGATAATAATAGAGGTGTCCTGTGGACTCGGCCGACAGTCAATCAAAGCCTCAGTGCCCCACAGGAGCTTCCTGAGGAGAGAGAGAGAGCGAGGGAGCAGAGGAAGCACATGTATGAGCCAGTGATCAACAGGGTAGAGCAGCCTTGCAGGGGGCAGACATGTTGAATATGCCCTTAGCCAGAGTACTAATCAATTCAAGTGCACGTGGGGGGGAAAGAGAACCCTGCTGCTTGCTTGATATCAGAAACGCAATTTTTAGGAACACTCATCTCCCTCGGTTCATCTCAAGGTTGATTTTCTGAGCAACAACACAGGAAAAAATTGAGGCAATTATTTGTCAGGGCTATGCTATCTATAATTGCAAAGATAAAAATCAAACTGCAATGATTTCTCAAAGGATAGGCCTGTCTAGTTTCACTGTTGCTTGTGTCATCATAATCATCAAACTAATGCATATCTGCAAGACAATGGAAAAGTATTCTTCTGCAAACCCTTCCCTGTCTTCACTAAAGGCATCTACATTTTTCACATCTATTGCTGAAGAGGCTGACTTGTAGATTTTTTTAGGAGAATTTTCATTAATCAAAATACAGCTGTATTTTATACAAACATTACAACTGTAAACAAACCACTTAAATGCTCAAGAACCCATGTTTAGCAATCACATATTGTTAATCGTGGTATCAACAAGGCACTAAATTGCAGGGTGAAAATAATTCATTTTATCAACTGAATCACTATGTAAACAAAGCCAGTAATTGGGGCGACAGTGTTTCAACAGGGGGCGCCATACTGCAATCACATATTTGGCTTCTAAGCCGCCGACATGTTTCGCAAATAGCAAAGAGGATAATAAGAATGTTAAAGCAATCTGCACGCTGATCCTTCACAGCCACAGAGACATGGCGCAATGTCAAAAATGGATTTAGTCATTAAAAGATAAAAAAAAACTTGGACATGACTCCCAAATCTAATCTTTTATTTCATTACAGCCAATCTCATCTAAGATTTAATCAATCTATTTCCTGCACAAGCAGATGGAAGAAATACAAAATTGAGAGCCTAATTTGGGCTTCCTCCTCACACAGTCTGCAGCATGAGGTCATTTAGCTAACCTGCAGTGGAAAAGTCTGCGTGTGCGGTTAATAGAGTACACTGAGACAGAGATAAGGTCCACAGTGACAGATAAGGATTAAGATGTACGCAGAAAAAAACAGTTTCTACTGATGTTCCATTTCTGGACAATATGTTTGGCTATTGATAGTTTGATTTAATTCTAATGCCCTTTCACATATGTGTACCACATGATAGTAGACAATGTATGTGATCAAAAATACTAATTAGATGTCTATTATGAAGAAATATGAAATATTATACAGCTAGGCTACTGTCGTGTTTACATTTTCTCGTTGGAATTTATCTCTAAAGCCAGATGTTACTGAACCAGCCATGAAAATTAATTAGCTGGTTTGATGTGGCAACCTCATGCTCCTTCCAGACAGACCTGGCTTTTATGGGCTGTAGGGGAAATTACTGAGAATTGATTGATCCTGAAGGACTCCTCTGTACACATGGCCTGGCAGACAGAACAGACACAGAGACACAGACACACATAGACACACACAGGCACACACTGGCGCACACTGGCGCACACTGGTGCACACTGGTGCACACAAACACACAAAGACACACACACACACACACACACACTTAGAGATCCTGCTCACAACAGCTGATCCAAACATTCTGCCCTGCAGCTGAACCTGACATCCTTTCTCTTTAGTAGCTACTACATTGTTAACCATTAATGGTCCCTAAATGTAAATACGCTTTATACTGTATGTTTCACAGCTGACAAATGATCTAGTTTCCCACTACATTTTATTTTTGTGATTTTGGATGTCAAGGAAGGTGATACCTCTGTCCTGTTCAAGCTCTTCATTTTCCAAGATTCAGCAACAGTAGGAGAATAGATGTGGAATCAAAGGGGGAAATCTCCACCTTTGCAATGAGTTCTTCGCCTTCTAAAACCCACCCCGCAACAATGCATTACTATGCACAATACACATTCTCTGATTCAAAAAGCAATGAAATAACCAACTTGTAAATCCTGTATTGATTATAAGTTGATTTTCTCTCAAAGAGGTCTCTTCGTCTTCTCCCTGCTTTCCCTCTCTTACACCATCCTCTGTCTCTTTACCTCCTTCCTATATTTTTGCTTTCTCTGTGCTCTTCTCTTGCTTCATCCCCCTCTCTGTCTCCTTCGTCTCCCTCTCAGAGTAAGTGAGTTTCATTGGGGGTGCTTGCCGGGCGAAATCACCTCAGGGCGAACACTTTATTATCTGTAGTCAAAGCGTCACCACAAATACCATTCTACACACACAAATGTCACTTTCCATTTGTCTGCACTCTGGCTGCATTAGCTGAGCCTAGCCAGCCCAGAGCCTCGTCTCAGACGCACCCGGCAGAAGAAAACTAACAGCGTGGGAAAGCACACGTCCTGCATTCCTGCCCCATTAACACCACTGGCACCACCACAGCAGACCTGCTGCTTCTCTGGGGCATCACAAGCATCATTATCAGCACTAGCATTACAATTAGTAGTAGAAATAGCTTCTGAAATGGTAAACAACAATGAAACAGCAACACAGTAAGTAATGCTATAGATATTGTGTTTTATCAAGCAACATAAAAATAACCATTATATACATTTGTCATTACACATTTATTTGTCTTGATCATTTAACGCTGTGTTATGTTGTAGTGCATGCACGTGTGGAGGAGAACCAAACAGAGGAAACCCCATAAATTCAAAGGAAGGTCACTGTACATGTTAATCACCGATGATTTAGCTGTCTGTCCCTGCTTGGCTAGCGGGAACAACACCAGTGGATGGTTAAGCAGGGCCCTCTTTGAGCCATGGAGGAATGCAGGCTGTCAGCAGCCATGTCAGGCCTTTTGTGGGACACCCATATAACAAACAAACACAGAAACTGGGGCAACATGTTTACCCCACACTACACGCAATGCTCCATAAACAAGACAGTCAAACAAAAAGAGCAGGCTCAATGTTTGCATGACAGCCAAAAAATGGCATTTCAATGGAAAAAATAACAATCCTGAAAATCTCACACTGTGAACAGTGCCCATAGCCACAACCTCATTTCAAGCATGAGTTTCACCAGGCTCTTTCCATTTGCAATAATTTATGGGGCTGGATGGGCAACAGAATAGATTAGAAATGGAAAAAAATGACTATATTCATCACAAAACTGTTCTCTGTTAATAATCAAGTCTGGCTAAAGGGCCTTGTGGTAGTACAGTGCATACGGCCCTCAGTCTGTGGGCCTGTGAAGAGCCAGCCCTCAGGCCTGCCTGGGCCACCCTCATTGTGCATACAGCATGGTCTAGAAAGCAGAGCTTTATCAGCAAATACCCCGAGTCAGCACAAGCAGCGGAGTGGTTATGCGTTGCGACTGGCACACCAGCCGATATTGTCATGTGCGATTAGGCCTGTGCTCATGAGCCTGTAAACTCATTCCTATGGCATCAAAGTCAACCCCACCCCCTACCCTCCTCCATTTATATCTCTGCCTCCCTCCTGCCCTCTTTTCCTTCTCTAGGCTTTTCTATTTTACAATCAACCCTGCCATATCACAATATACCCTCATTGGCCCTTGTGAAAACTGTGCTCCAGTGCAAAGAGACAGAGTCAAAACACAAAACCAAGTCAGACTGGTTTGATTTCCAAAACAAAACTCTTTGCCTCATTAACCCTGGCCCTGTCCAGAATGGCCATCCACAGGTCATAGCCTGTCGGTCTACCAACAAGCAGCACTGGGCCAGTTGCTTTGTCTCAACACACTCCTCCAGATGACAAGTCTGATAGAGAGGAACAAAGGAAAGCTCAGCGGAGAAAGATACACAAACGGTGAGGCCAGCTATAGGGAGACTTCAGGAAGAGGAAACAGAGAGATGAGAAAACACACAGCAACAGATACACAACGAGCTGAAATCCTGACCTGAAAGATGCATGTCAGGCCTTCCCTGTCCTGACTGTCTTAAGAGAATATGCCACACTGTGACACTACTTCCTCAAAGGGCTACATGTAGAGCCAAGAGCTGGCATACACATTCATGCACACACACACACACACACACACAAAGGTTTTTGAGTAGAGGACCCGAGAGGTAGAGATTGTAGGAGCATACAGAGATAAGAGAGGAACCAAAGCAGTGAGCAGAGGAGAAGGAAAAAAGGAGCGAGAGAGAGAGAGAGGAGGGGAGGCTGGGGGCGCCTGTGCAGGCCTGTCAGACTGGAAGCGCTGGTGTGCAGGCCTGCAGGTAAATGGAAGAAGAAAGGCGCCTGCAGGCTGCCTGAGGCAAGCCTGGGCCCTTCTGTTCTATCATTTAGGAGACAAGTCCTCCACTGATTCCCAATTAATATTTAACACTGCACAGACAACAAGGCACTCTGCTGCAGTATACATGCCAACGAGAGGAGAGGAAAGGAAAGGAGAGGAGAGGAGAGGAGAGGAGGGGAGAGGAGACCCAGATGAAGCATGGGTCAATTTTCAATAAGATGAAAAAAAGCTTTTAAAAGATTTATTGACTCAATGACATGTCACATTGGGAACAGAAGCAACATGTGAGAACTGTTTCTGAAATTGATTCTGATATTGGTTTGGGCTAATATTGGTCTAAATAGTGACAGTTAGTATTTTCCATTTTGAAAATCAAATGTCAAAGGCTTAGATGCCCACTGGAAATAATGGCTCACCGAGTTAGACCTGACAGCTGGGGTCAGCAAAAAGCACACAAGCAATGTCTCACATCTGCCACAATTCTGAAACCTAAGATGGCAATCCATCCAATGGACGTGAAGATGGACCTCATCAGAAGAGCCGGAAGAGCCGGAAGAGCCAACCACACTAATTGGAGTTAAAAGCCCCGCAGGAGCGATGATTTAAACATTGTGCTGTGGTCAATTTGCACTCCCATGCTTTCCCAGTCAAACCCTCTACACTAGAGTGGATTGAAAAACCACAACTAGGGTTGGGCATGGAGAACCGGTACTGAATGAGGTACCAGCTCCTGATTGGTCAGATTCAAAACACTGATAAACTCCTGGACAAACGGCCCTGCTATTGCTTATTTACTGTCTAATTTATTTTAATTCAATCACACATAACTTTGACGTTGTCTGTTTCCCTTCTGTGCATTTGCATCATGGCGGAGAGGTTCAAATGTTCGTCCAAGTGTTAATGTGAAGCAGTGCAAAAATTCAGCTGCTGATGCTGTTCCTCAAAATATAGTCACATCCTCATTCAGCCAAGGCAACATGGCTTATCAAAACAGACAAATCTAACAGTGTAAAGGGAAACTAATGAAATAGCAAAGTGACTTTTTGCCCAGTTTTTAATGGCTCTATCCATCCATAGATACTTGTCAGGCTGCAGCCATTGCTTACTGTAGTGGTAGCCAGTTGTATCAAACTCCCAATAACTTCAGAACAGGCAACAAACAATACGTCTTAAAAATACGTCTTACTATCGAATATGCTCCTTTTTTAGAAGCAAGTTAGCTTATAACAATAATCTGTAGTAAATTATACACTGATGTCAGCAATTATTTTGTAAGAGTGAGAGTCACATTTTCAAATTGGTGGGCAATTAGTGGGAAACTCTTCATCTGGTGTCCTGACCCGACAACCAGAACACTAGTTGGGTATTACACTTAATCCTGGTTGTTAAAGGGGCATTGAGTAATCTATGACTTTAATCGACCTCCATCAGTAACTAAGAACATCTACAAGCCTCTGGCACAGTTTATGGGGGTCTCTAACTGACATAAATAATAAAGTCATGATTGAAGCTTTTTTTTGTACACCTACTAAGACAACAAAGTTTGTTTAGTAGATATCCATTAATCACATTTCTAATCACCATTTTCTAGAAGTTGAAATGTGTCGTTATGGATGGACCGGGTGGTCAGAAATACAGAAGCCAATTGTCTAGATGAAGATATTTAGGTCTTTCTTTGCAAATAAGCAACATTTGATAAGTTCAAACGCTGAATCATAAAAAGATTTTTTATTCCTTTATTTATAATGAAGAGAGCACTCTTCTGTTAACGTGTGCCACCTCCTGAATGCCCCTCACTGGGAATCCGCTGTGGGCTCAGCTCTGAGATGGCACAAGCAGCGTGTCATTTCCTGTGGGACAGCAAGGGGCAGTGGACACTCCCTG
>OOFE01034269.1:1580-11724 GCA_900323365.1 Monocentris japonica | reverse complement strand
GTAACAATGCATGACATTTCCATATAAATAACCATTTGCCATCTGTCACTGACTGATGTAACACAACAGTGATCCAACCTCTAGCCAGTTCATGAAAGCTTTTCCATCTGCTGTTCTAAACACCTGGTGTCAGGTTGGTCTTTCCTGGGAAAAATCCTCTGGCGCACAGGAAGTGATGCGTCTTCACGTTTACAGACACTCAAACTCCACCAACAGAAAATCCAAGGTAGAAAGACGTCACAGTGCTGGGACACGCTGTTTGATTGACAGGTGACCTCTGGGTAGAGCAGTGAGGAGCACCGCAGCAGCGAGGCTGAGAAATAAAAAGAATCTCACAGATTGCTTCAAAATATCTTGTTGGGATATTATTACCGTTATTTATGTGTAACAGGGTAAATTCACCGTCATCATTTTCTTAAAAATACCTATGACTGCACTATGACTCTGGCTGCGCTACGTGGAACATTACTGTAACTCATAGGACGTTTGCAATAAGTGGAACATGTCAGTCATACATGTTGGAGGCATGAAAAAAATGCAAGGTCATAAATACAATTTGGATTTTTAACACATCTGTAAAAATGTCAGCTCAATAAGTTTTAAACCTTTTTAAACTTATGATACTAAACAATCACCTAAAATGTGTGTAATGTCTCCATAATTCTATTTTTGAGGAACTTATCATCTTTGACCTAAAATAAAGTAGCAGTCATTTGTGCACCTTATGAAATACAAAACTGAAGGAAATGTTCTCCCACCTCGATTTGCACCTTTTGTGTGAGATCATTCTCTCAGTGAGGAAAAGAATATTTTTCTCATGTGAGTGAAAAACATAAACTCAATCTCAGAGATGAAGGTGTTTACCTATATTTAGTAAAAGCTGTTTCTGAGTTTCCAGAGAAAATCTAAATCATCACCCTCCTCCTGATTGAGTTATCAGGTATTTTTTTTATCAGGTTTTTTCCTGGTACATTTCTCCATTGTGCTCTGTGCAAGGATTAAAACAACTAAATGCTTCATGGTTATTGTGCTTTACTCTCCACAGTAAGCCTGCTAGGAGATTCACATAAAATAATGGAATAACAACAACAAACAAAATAACAACAAACCGTCATTCAGAAAAATATTATTTATCCTCCAACATGCACTTACAAATTCAGCCATAATCAACTATATCATATCCATTTCCTTCAGATAAAACCTTTGTTTTCTTCATGTTCTTTATTTTCAGTGAGTTTACTGCCAACACTTGTGGCAACAGCAGAGAAAGTTCTGGTGGGATCTGATCCCATAGGCCAGTGGGGATAAGCTAAATACAAAGTCTGGAGACTCCATGTACATTAAGATGGATTTGGTAAAGCAAACCATTAAAGGAAGACAGCTAGTTCATGAGAGTGTGTGAATGTGAGTGCAGCAGGACGCATCACATCGTTTGTCCTTGTAAAAGGCTCTAAACCCAGTCAGCTCCAGCGGTGCATTGATATCATACTAAATAAAAAGTTTGCAAACTAGGAACTCAAAACTTCTTTTCATGTAACTTAAATTTGTCTCATGCTTGATTTTTACCGATGATGTGTGATCTCACAAAGTATATGTTTCTAGGTCGTATTACCCACTGGACTTGATGGACAATTTGCTCTGCAGCCTTGCATCCCTCAGTTGTGCACGTAAAACATGATGACAAAGGTTTTCCTTGTTCATGTAAATGGACAGTAAAGTAGTTAGACCCTCTGGTTTGAAGCATAAGAGTGAGATAAAGAGTGAGACTGCAGCCACAGGGTCATTTGGAGGTTCGGCTTGAGGTTTTCCTCTGTGCTGGTGCAGAGGACATAGTCCTGGGCTAAGGAAATATGAGTCCCCTCACTTCTCATTCTGGTATAACAGTGGTATTTCCTGTTGTTGCAACAGGTTCTGTGTGTTTGTGTAGGTGGCCATGATGCAGTGAACACATTCAGGTTTTCATTACCACACCTACGATGACTACCTATGACACGGAATAGCTGCAGCTCCACTGATTCAAAATGAAAATGGGAAGTGCCGTCTTCCTGTCGTTTCCTGCCCGGTGCACTGAAACCACATTTGCTTTCACACACTTGTATCTCCGGGCCCCACGCACGCGCTGCTTGACGCCACTCTCGACTCACGTAGTGGTGACTGCCAGTGGAAAAGAAAATTTCATTACTCACATGTTTCTGCAGCTTTCCAACTCTCTGAACAAGTGGTTTTCCTGTGTCCTGAGGGATAAGTATAAAAAGGTAAGCGAGGCACCTGTCTGCATTTCCAATAAATATTTTGAAAAGCATCCTCTGGTCACCTGGTGCCTGCTGCCGACACTGAGAATATGAAGCTTGTTGTTTTTTGCCTCCTCGCAGTGAGCTGTTGGTCTTCGGCTGCGGCTGCGACAGATAGGTCTAAATCTTCTCTGAAACTGGAAGAAGTCCTGAGGGAGCTCAGACAACTGAAAGGGGTTTTGCTGGTAGGTCACTCTACATTTTTACACACATTTGCCGGTGTGTGACTGGGATGGCCATCACTAACATTTCTTCACTTTTGTCGGTTCCTGTCTTGCAGCACAATGGGTCGAAGCTAAGTACTCCACAGAATGTTGAGGTGAGTACAAGCAACTTGTATTGGCTGTAATGTTGGCAATATGGTCACTGTTATGGTAGTCTGTACTGTCTGACACTAATATTTGTGGTTGCTTAGTCATTGTTGTTACTCTCCCACCTACTGTAGTAACTAATTGTCGTGTGCAAGTGGTAGTCTACTGTAGGAGTACATCAAATGGGGTGTGAAGTCAGAATATGTGTGTGGGGGGTTAAGCATCCTAATATACTCAATTGTAAACTTTATATGAGCTAAGAACCAATCTAAGGCATGAACAACATACAGGCTTGCAAATACAGATTTCTCACAACACCAATGTTAAGTTAAAAAGTCATCTTTATTTTGTATGTATGCTGTTTTGGTTGTTTGAAAGGTTGTTTGCTTGCATCCGACGTAGACATGTTTTATGAAAAAAAAAATAGGTTTAGTAGCAGCACAGAGAGCTGGTAACATCCCATCATGTTCATATCACAGCAACATGAAATATACACAGAAATGACCAGGACTTGTAAATGATAAGCCACGTGTAATATTCTGTTGAGACATGACAGGGTGCCATGTCTTCATAGATTATCTACATTTAAGGTCTCAACGGTGTTAAAATGCCTTTAATACAGTTTTTAGAGGTGTTATTTTTTCACCATGCAATGAGGGGTTTGTTTTGTTGCATGGTCACTTACTGCAGGATTAATACAGATCAGGGCTTTTAGTACAAAACGCATCTTATCTGCTTCATGACACAATTGGGCTTCATGTTCTTTACCAATTCATTTCCTGTTGTACTTTTTTTATACTGACCATTTATAGATTCACAACTTTCATCCGCATTGTTCAGTCAGAAATATTTTTTTCTTTTTGCTTCTTTATTTTGTTTTTTTAAAATGGTCTTAAAATCAATTCCAGGTAGCATTAAGGTCTTAAAAGACACGCAGGGAACATTACTTAACAAAGAATCACAACAAATACAGTTTGGCGAGTGCTTTTATACAGAAATACATGTTTTATGGATGGACCCCGTGAGAATCAAACCCCCGACGCTGGCAGTGCTGGGGCCAAGCTCTATCCATGGAGTTAAGATAAAAGATAAAATCAGATTGTCTGCACTTGACCTCAAATCGATACCGGTTAAAGTCGACGGCATTACTTGTAAATCCAACTTGCTGTCCTTTCTTGTCAGGCTCATGTTCTTGAGTGAGTCAACCCGAGAACTTGCTCAGTGTTTTTTTTTTTTTTTTTTTCAAAGCTACCGGTGCACTCTCAAGTGAAAAGTGATGAGTAATCACACGCAAGGCAGACAAAACCATGACACTTCCTCACACCACCTCACAAACTGGAGAGGTCCCCCAGAGTGCTTGAAAACGTTTGACTTAATCTTGAATCCTGTTCAATAAATGAATTGATACGAGGACAAAAGCTTAATAATCAGAATGAGAATAACTTTATTCTCAAGTTGCAATAACAATAACTAATTTGTCTTGGTGATCCTTGGTAATGTAATGAAATGGTGCAGAGACGTATCGTATCTTACATAGTGGCACAACACATACTAACAACAACAGCGCTAGGGGTTTACAAGACATGCAATACACTGCAGACTAAACGTACCACTATAAATATATGTTCAGCAAAGTCAAAATAGTATTTGCAAATACTTGATATGATTCATTATGATGGGTTCACAAGTGTGAAGTCACACCTCGCGGTATGAGTATCCAAACAGAAACAAACAGACCAAAAATGTTCATTTCAGCAAGATCTCAGTAAAGACTGGCTAACGATTCAGACAAAGAAGTCTCAAGCAGTGTTAGGAAAAGAAACCTTATGTATAAAATAGTGGAAACACTTTTCGGTTTCGGTTTGGGTAAAAGACGTAATGCCTTTGATTGGAAAGTTAACTGATGATAAAGTCATGACATGAAACCAGGCACAACAGCTTTCTTGGAAATGTTTTGAAGGCAGTGATGGGAGGAAAATTGTTTTTTCTAAACTTAGAAGTGGAGAAGTATGCAATAAAATACTCACCATCTGGAAAAAAAACAAAGCGTGAAGTAGAATACAAACTTATAAACGTATAGTACAATATTTTAGAGCTACTGACTTGTGAACTTCAGGGAATGATTTGTCTCAAAAATGTATGTAAAGCTTTTTGGAAAAGAACACTTGATATTTGATTCATGTTTCAATCTAACTCCAAGTGAAGTCAAAGTATCTGTCACGTTGCCTTTATTACATTTGTTAAAATGATTGTGTTACGGAAAACTGCGAAATGACAGAGCGTAGCCCACTGACAGTAAGTGGGAGTTTCTTGCAGTCCAGGTCTGGTAGCAATCTATTTTCTGGGCTGGTTGGGAACATCGAGGTGAGGGAAGTGAACAGGTAACTGTCAAATAGTGACAGAGGATTCCCTCCGCCACCGTCACTCAAGGGGATGGGTGGTGGTGGGAGACTTGTGTAGAAGATAGGTTCGATCATTGCTGTTGGAATTCCCTCTGGTCGCTAAAGATCATAGATTACTTACTTAAAAAATGAGGCATTGTGAATGAGCAACTTTATGTGCTGACAGTTGTAGGCGGCAGTATTTTTTCAGTCTTATTTTTGTGCATCATCACTAGGTTGTCCTCAATCCATTTCATTTGGTCAATCTCCATCCCTGCTGCTCCATCCCTTGCCCATCTACATCTGCCATAGCCTTTATTTGCCTTGAGATTCAACAATGGCAAATGCAAAATGACTAGAAGACGAGCAGCGCCCCCCTGTGGTCAACAACAGGGATGGTCAATTTCAACATCTCCCTACAGCAGACAGTGATATTAGTGTGTAGGCAGTGAAATGCAGACTATGTAGGGGCAAGACAATTCTGGTCCTGTGGAGCTCTATGGGTAGACTAGGCACCGACACTGCCTGGGTTAGAGGTTTGATTCTCTCAAGCCAGGGATAGAGGTTTGATCCCCTAAAGCGAGGCGCCAACACTGCCAGAGTTAGAGGTTTGATCCCCTAAAGCAAGACACCAACACTGCCAGGGTTAGAGGTTTGATCCTCTAAAGCGAGGCGCCAACACTGCCAGGGTTAGAGGTTTGATCCCCTAAAGCGAGGCACCAACACTGCCAGGGTTAGAGGTTTGATCCCCTAAAGCGAGGCACCAACACTGCCAGGGTTTGAGGTTTGATTCCCATTAGGGCATCCCATACTAAAGGTGTATGAACCCATGGTACTCCTGTATACAGTGATTTGGGAAAAAGCATCAACCGACTGACTATTGGGACATATTGGTGCTATATTGATGTTCTAATCACGAACTTGCCTGTTTTTAACAGGACTGTTGCTGTGGCTCAGCCTTGCGCTGCTTCCAGGCGAACGTGATGCAGCTCAACGTTACCAACAAAATTGTCAAGAAGAGACTTGGCAAGAGCCTCCAGAATCCGCTAACTGTAAGTGACGGGTTGAAACGATACATTCACAAATAAAGCAATACACATGAAAAAAAAAAAAACATTTATTTCAAGTGCAACAGCAAATTACCAGAACACTTTTCAAACTCACAGTGCATTTCTTTCCTCTATTTTCAGGAGAGTGGTCTGAACTTTTGTGATTCAGGAGCCACAGTAAGTGTTGATTTGAAGTTTTCCACCTCTCCTGTTATTGTCAGTGTGGCATGTGTTGGAGTTATAATAGGTTATTATTATTAAGTTAATTTCCTCTGTGTGTTTCCTTTTAGCACACAGCCTGCCAAACCTGCGAGTCATATCCTGAGGAGGACACCCACAAATATGTTGACAGACTGGAGTCTCTCATTCAAAGGGTAAGGGGATTCTCATCTCTTTGTCAAATACAATAATGGATCATGTCTGGATTTATTGTGACGTGAGAAAAAGTAGTCGTTCATCTGGAACACTAAATGTCAGTTATGGTTGATGTGGAAAACTGATTCATCTCGCTGTTTCCCTCTTTAGGCCTTGGTCAAACTGATGTCCTGAGACGACGGGGATATCCAGATGTGAACAGGGGTTGAATGTAGAGAAGACACTACTCTGAAAGATACCAGACATAGCAAAGGCATCATAGCCTTCCTCTTATTTAACTTATTTAATATTTATTTAGACAGTGGCTGTTAACCCACTCAAGCTCGGAAGAATGTATTCTCAGGAAAGCTGCTTTGCCGCCACCTAGTGGACGGATATGAACATGGCAGTTTTGTCTTTTATTGAATGTGTAAGTTAATTTATTGAAACATGTTTGTCAGTAGTTTATAGTTCTTAAAGAATTTCAAGTACACAAGGCCATATTTTATATACTATGTATGACACTTCTTATTCCAGGAATACTTTCATTGAAATAATTGTAACTTGAGAATATTAAATAACTTCAAACTCATGGTTTGTGACTCTGGTTTATTTGTAGTACAGTTGGGTGCTCCATTACTTGAAGTTCTTCAGTTCTCAGTAATTCCTGCAGTAGTAGAACATACTCAATTCACTATTTGATGTGTAAAACCACAGTCTATAATTGCAGTATATCCCTTCATTTGAAACTGCAGCCCCACTACTGGTCTTTACATTTTGTCACTATCAAGTTGATTAAGTATGTCTCAGCTCAACATGAAATGTACATGAATTAGACTTCAAAAGGGTTTTTACATTAGTAATCTTTTCAAATATTGATATTACAGTATTGCAATATTAATACTGAAGTGGGAAAAAAGCTCAGTTTCCACATTCAAGTCAAACTCTTCAAGAATCTCTACAGTGCTGATGACCAAATCACTTCTGGACTGGGGCTTTGATTTAAAAAGTGAATACTTTTCTTGACAACAAAAATAAGCAGGACAAGGAAGAGAGTAACTAGCAGTAGGTGGCGCTAGGAATCCTTCTGGCCAAAGTTCAGTTGGAGTAGAGCTGTGAGCATGTATTTACTTGGAATTGGAAATGCAACACTGTAGGGATTGCAAAGCACAACTACATGTATCAGTACCACATGGGACATTGCTCCCTGTGAGGGACCCGGGGTTTGCAGAATGACTGGGAGAGCAGGTAAGGTGAAAATATGAAGGGTTTTATTAGTATTTACAAGTTATAAGATGGGTAACAAAACCAGGGATATGTAACACAGTAACAACAAAACATGTAGACTCAACCTAAAGGACTGCTCTAGAGCCATAGAACAATCTAGGTCAAACTAAACAGAACAGAACTAAGTCAAAGTAATACAATAATTCCTCTAACAAAGGAAGCAACTAACTCCCCTCAGTCACACCTGCAGAGCTATATACTAAGCTGACTAGCCCATAGTAAATTGCAGGGGAGACGGATTAACTTTCCCATGATTATAGCCATGTCCAGTCCAAAACCACCCCTCTGGCTGTAGCTGGCATGGTATGGTCCAACCACCCCTGTTGGTCTACTTAAGCCGGTCTGATGCTGCAGCTCTGTCTTCGTTTGTTTGCCAGACGGTAAGGATGGATGGCTCCCAGCAGCGGACACTCGACACAGGAGAGGTTAACATTATAGCAAATGACATTTCAATATAGTTAGACTGCGTGCACTCAGTCCAGTCAAATGTCCACGTCACAGGGCTAATAAAGTTCTAAAAAGGCTACCTGGTGTCAGTGTCATTGTTCTGGATGTTGAAAAATGTGTAATTTACTCACCGTCAGTGTGTTGGGTTGATGGTGCGGCTGGTAGTTGCTGCAGCCGTCACACTCCCACTATGGCCCATGTGGCAGACGTGCAGTCTGTACACTGTGATGCTCTCATTGCGATACATTTCATTTCAAAACAATTTCCAAATCTCAATGTGAAATTCACTGCAACTAGAGTTGCAGATACTGTTTACATTTACAGGCTTGTGGATTTGCAGACTGCTTCACCCCGATCTAAGCATCCTCTACTGGCTACATGTTAGTTTCACCACTTCTAAAGGCACCAAGCTACATCACAGACCTTTTAGCCCAGAGGAGCCAGATCACAGCCTGAGGGCAGCTTCCTTCTGCCAGCTTCCTACCGGCCGGTCCAAGATAGATTAACAACGAGACGATTGGGACTTTTGAACACCCTGCCTCAGGAGCTCAGGCCGGCTGAATCTGTATCAACCTTTAAATTACTTCATAAAACTCACTTTTTTTGTTATTTTTTTTTACCTCTTTTACTTTTGTGTTTCTTGCCTTTACTTGCTTTTGCTGTTAATTTTATCACGTTTCTTTCTCCTCTGTGAAGCACTTTGTAATGATGTTTTTAAAAGTGTTTTATAAATAAAGGTTATTATAAGGTTATTACTTTGCACAAACTCGTCTCTTACAACAAGCTCAACGACAGACGCAGCATCAGACTGAAATGTGTCAAAAAGGAAGAACAGGGGCAGCCAGAGCAAAGCAGGGATGATTCACTTAAACCATTAAATACCACAGACGGCGCACAAACATGCACGCTGTGTTTCGACGGGCAGTCTTCATCAGGCAAGTAAAAGTTCAAGTAAAACATCCGGCTGCCCCCATCCTTCCTTTTATTCTTGCCTTGGGAATGCAGTACATATATATATATATATATATATACACAGTACAATACCTATTATCAAGGGGAAAGAGGTTGTTAAACGTTCTACATAAGAAAGAAAGGGCTGCCATACCACATCAAATTTCACAGTGGATCCCTGCAATGTGTCCCTTGTTCATATCTATTCTAGGATGTAACCCATATCCCATGCCAATATGAACTGACAGTGGTGTCGAAAAGACAGCAAAAAAGACATCACATCCCTCTTGGTACCTACACCTCTCCCACTTGTTTGAAACACATTTCGGTTACATGTGACTTTTAGTTTTGGCTGAATTGAGGCGTCTCCCCAAATACCAATCAAGTCGCTGTTTCACCTTATTGTCCTCCTTGCTAACGCTGGTTCAGCCAAGCTGCCATGGCGCCAAAACGGACTGTTTATCTCAGGTGTTTTAAGTAAGACTTACTTATCGTCAAAGCAGCACTGACAGATTCCAGTCACCTGTAGGTCACATGCTGCAGAATCTGATTTTGTACCACAGTTCCACGTGGTCCAGATCGGAGCTGAAAAAATGCAACTCCATGCAACTTTTCTTGTGTTTACACTGATTAGCCACATGTATCAACTGTTCCTTCGCCACTTTCCACACAGGAGGCGGACTTTATAAAAGTCAATGGGCGGTGAGAATGTGTGTACTGGTACATCTTTCACATCGTGCATAAAAGCCTACACAGTGTTTTGTGTCCGTGTCCTGCACACCAGCACTGTGCACAATAATGTGCTTCTTGAAATCACACCACCTCTTAACCTCGTCGGTAAGAACTTACAACGTTTACTGCAGCAGTTTCCTTTTGCCATTCAACATATTTCATTTTGTTTGTAACGCCAGAGCTACGGCCTCCAAATAACAGGCCAACCATTTCTCCAACCATTACTTCAACTTCACAGTCTGTGCATTTGTGCTTCTTCATCTTCACACTCTTCAATGCTTCCGCCATTTCTTCTCAAAACTAAAATAACGATGGCCCTTTATATGTGAACCAGGCTAATT
>OOFE01034251.1:1811-18877 GCA_900323365.1 Monocentris japonica | reverse complement strand
ACAATAAGGTTGCAAAGGTCTTGAGAGAGCTCTTTGCTTTTACCCATCATGAGATGTTTCTTGTGTGACACCTTGGTAATGAGACACCTTTTTATAGGCCATCAGTTGGGACTGAACCAGCTGATATTCATTTGCACTGACAAGGGGCAGGATTGCTTTCTAATCACTGATAGATTTCAGCTGGTGTCTTGGCTTTCCATGCCTTTTTGCACCTCCCTTTCTTCATGTGTTCAATACTTTTTCCCTGTGTCATTTCACATTATTACACATAACTTCATTTATGGACATCTATGGTTTGATTTCTTTGCATGTGTGGATTGCATGGGTTGTTGCTGACATTTGGTGAAAATTTCATGACAATAGCCCCATTAGAAACATATTTACTGAGAAAAATGTTGATGTGTTCAATACTTATTTTACCCGCTGTATATACACTCATGGTATAAAGAGAGTTGGGAAGTTGAGTTGAAGTCATATATATACACCTCGTTCTACCCTGTCCTCTCCACCACGCAGACTAGTATCCAGAGTCATCGTGAAGTAGCTAAGCGACTGCCACTCACTGCCATCTTTGCCTAAATACCTTCATTCTGGGCTAGATTGCTTACAGTTTGGCTGACAGTCAATGGAAGTGACATTGATTTGATATCTGTTATTTTGTGATCGACTCATGCTCGTCATCCGAGTGCAATATTTAGTTCAGTGTTAAGCTACTAATTACATACCACAAATTACAAGCCACTTCAAGATAGTGAAAAATACTTTGTCCTGCAGTTGTTCTGTCTTGGTGTCTTGTTTTAAAACATATTTCCCCTCACTGGTTAAGTTCAATATTCATCTAAAAACCTTGTAACTCCGGTTTCATTGATTTCCGTGTTTTTAACTGAACTGAAGGACTACATGTTTCTATATTCCACACTGATTTAGCACTCATGCTATCTGTATGAGGCTTTGTGTTATTTCCTGTGCTCTTGTTCTTTCTTGTTGCATGATATTTAGTGGCAAAAGGAATATCTACTTCAAATCCTGTGAATGTGAACGTCTGAGCTTTTGTCATTGCCCTATCCTTGCACTGGGATCTGTGTATGGCTCACTCTCTTGTCAATCATTCGTAGCACCTCCCTGTTCCCCATTTTTAAGAGTATTGATCTGTCCGACCCATCCCCCTCCCCTCTGAGCACACATTACTATTGATCTCACCCTTTCTGCCTTTGTAATCTAGATAGAGCAACTGCACTGCAATAAAATACCCTGCTGTGTGTGTGTGTGTGTGTGTGTGTGTGTACCTGACTGCAGTGGTGCTGAAGGAAGCAGAGGAGCGGGTGGAGATGTAGGGATAATGCTTGGTGTCCAGCTTATCATCAATAGCATCCTGCGGGGGGGGGGGGGCAAGAAGATCTTTGTCAGCAATATTGTCTACCTCCATAATGATGGATGTACACAAACACACACAAACACACACAAACACTTGAATGGAGACTTTGCAGTTGCGTCACAGATCTCCTAGCAACCACATCTGGCATCATCATGGAGGTCCAGTGGAGAATTGGCTTTGCACAATTAATGTCTAAATACAACCAGGCTAGAGAAAGAGAGCTAGCTGAACCAGGTTGTTGTGGTGTGTCTGTAGATCCATCCAGTAACGTTCTCAGTAAAAGTGAACAGTGTGACCAGGTAGATTTTTCTCCAAATGTAGGTTACTGTGACTCAGTAAACTGTCTTGTCTTTAGCCCTAGTCTCTACTCCAAAACACTCTGAGTTGGAGAAGAGTCTATTCATTATGTCCATTCAGTTGCACGTTTAGAAACACAACCAGCTGTTCACTGCCATTGCTGCTCAAGAGCTGAGAACTCCAATATGGCCGCCAGACGGTGTGTTACATCACCCTCTAATCTGCTTATTTTATAAAGCATGTACAAGATGAAGTTAATAGTAACAGGTGTGGATGATTTAACCGCTGCAGACACACACACACACCTCCATGATGTCCTTGACCAGAGGTGTCCAGCGGGACAGTTGGTAGGTCTGCTCGCTCACACGCTCCTTCCTGTCCAGTTTCTTTCCTCGGCGAAGAGTGGACTAGTTAAGGAGGAGAGAGAAAGAGAGAAAGAATAATCAGTATCATTTATATCTACCAGGAATTTACCCATGGATCGGTCCATATCTTCATACTTCAACAATAATACGTCTACATAGAGAATTCCTAAAACAAATTATCAGGTTTTCAAAAGGAACCCAGAAGGAAATAATGCAGAAAGCAGCATGTTAAAACCTAACATTGCCAATCTGTGAGTGATGAAAATGTGAAAGAGAGAGAGGACACGGCACATAAATAATAACAATTAAAAGATTAAAAGGAGAGAAGAAGGAAGAGAGAAGGAAGGGGAGGGGAGGTCCGCCAAGCAACAAGGCTCTTACATCTGTGATGATGGGCACGCCCAGGTGGGCCATGTTGGTGATGATCTCACTGTCCTCAGGAGGGATCTGGGCATGCTGGATCAGCTTGTTCAGGTTCTCCTCCGTTATGCCTGAACATACACACACACACACACATAAAAAAGGCGACGGGACAAGAGCTGAAACACTAAAACACTTTTTAAAGGATAGTAGGTAATCAGGTCCTTGATTGGCAATATGACAACACTTTTATGGACTGCCTCCTCAATACAACAAATATAGCCTCAGGAAATGAACTGTTCATGTAGCTATATCTTACCATTCTTGAGGAAGATGTAGAGCAGGATGATGCGGATCTTGTCATATGTGGTGACGTTGGCATCCAGCAGGATGGGCACGATAGCCCTCATGGGGTCCTTGATCTTCTCTCCCTCAGCATCTGTGCCCATGGCCAGATCCTAGCACAGGGAGAAGCACAGAGTATTTATACCTCATACAACCATGTTTGTTCCTTAAAACACTCAAATTTGCACTTCTGCAAAAATATTTTTCATTGAATTACCTAGGACTTGGTTATGGAACGGTATTGAGGAATTTTGTGTGTACAGGAAAAGCCATTCACACAAACTGCAATTTCAATGTACTAAATGTTCGTATTCTATTCTACTCTATTCTATTCTATTACTCTTATCTTACCTGTTCCACACGGCACAGCTTGTCCACCGTTCCCTGGTAATGCTTCATACAGTCCTCAGCCAACTGCAGGTGGGTGGAGTACTAAAAAGAAGAAAGAAACAGGATCAGTACACACAGACAGACATGTATACACACACATGCACACACACAGATACACACACACACACACACCTTGCTGAGCTCCTTCTGGTACTGGGGCATCTTCTTCAGCATCTGGGAGAGGTCCCTCATTGTGGTCTGTTGGAAAAAACATACAGTCACGTCATCATGTGAACTTTATCCATGCTCGACTATCCAGCATTTGAAAATAGATAAAACCTGTTCTTGCAAAATGATTGATCAGACACAAAACACTTTCACAGACTGGCTCCACCATAATTTCATAATAGTGAACTGAAACTTAAGGTTGTTTTTTCCCCAAAATTGAAATATAACATCTTAGAATAGATCTCTTCACTTGAAGTGGCCATTTGTGACTGAACTCACAGCCTGTGCATGCTGGTCAATTTGAGATGTGAGGCATTGCACTCAAATCTCTAATGGTTATGTGGAAGCATTCATAACCTAAATGGCTGTTTTAATGTTTTCTAATCGTGCACGATGATAAGCCAAGTCAGACTGTATCCAGCCTGCTATTGGCCTACTGTCATCTACCTACCCAGGCTAGGCTCAGGCTATAATACACAGTGTATATTTCTCTTAGCAGCCCCTCCTCCTCACCTTCTCCCCAGTGTTCATCCTCTTGCTAGAGGAGAATTCCTTCAGCTGGCGTGTCACTTCCCTAATGGCAAAACACACAATAAAGGAGCATTAGGCAAAATGCAACACAGCCTAGTTGGCTTATTGATCGGTTGTTCGATAGCCACTGAGTTACATTTCTCCAGTTTCAGGCGAGAAGGGAAACATAAAAGCAATAAGGCATGACACGCTCCTCGTTGGAGAGGCAATTATATCATTTAACTCATTTTGTAAGTCACGTTTTGTAAGTTTTAGCCACCGTGCCCTTCATCAGATAGAGCAAGGCAAAAGAATGAGAGAAAGGCTATTTAAAAAGGTTAAATAAAGAGGAGAGAAAACGATTCTACTCACTGGGAGACCTCAGCTATGTGTTTGTGTCTCAGGCCCACCCACAGGTCGTCGTCTTCGTGAAGAAGAACCTCCTTCTCACGAGAGTCTCCCATGCCGCTTGTCTCATACCTGCAGCAGGAAGAAAGAGACACGTGTAGACAACAAGAGAAACAATCAGTAACATGTGAACTCAGATCTACAACGCGTATTGATGATGTGAGATGGCCACACATGAAAGTCTGCATCAAAGTCACAGTCCAAAAAACGACAAAACAAAAACAAAAAAAAAAATGTCACTGCCGGATGTCACTGTCACTCCAAATCCTAACTCTGATATTAAAGCTGCACTGGGCAACTTCACACAAGTTTCAGTGAGGGATAACTGCTTCTGATTTCTGACATTTTGAAGGCCTTCATTCCTCAAAAATCATGTCGTGTGATGTCAGTAAGCTGTAAGCGGCTGGTTGGTTGGTGGAAATGGTGAAAGGAAATATTTTGGAAGCAGGTTTAACCGTCGTCGGTGAGGCCAGCTTTCTCTGGACAAAGTGCTCGCTCGCTGTTGTTTAGAAGACAGATTTCAATTTCGTCCATAAGTTTCAAGTCATCACTTCCTGAGCACCAAGAAGATGTCCTGCCAGTAACCATACCAAAAACCAGAATTTCATTTGGGCAAATTGGGTGAATCTACGGGGTCTGAATTAGGAGTAATGACACGCTCTTCTCTGTTGCATGAAAATCTTCTTAAGGACACTTCTGAAGGACACACACAAACACCTACTTGTAGACATCATTTTCGATGGGCAGCAGGTCGTAGCCCATGGCCTGGAAGGTGAGCTCGTGGAGGACAGGGGACACGGGGTCAAAAGCTCTGTCCAGGATGATCAGCTGGGAACGAGCCTTGTCTGGACCCTAGAGAGAGAGAGAGAGAGAGAGAGAGAGAGAGAGAGACAAGGAAAGAGAAATTGAGATATTGAGATGGAGAGACAACAAGAGATGGATAGAAATGGAGATAGAGCAAGAGAAGAATCATGGGAGATGGAAATATGGCAGAATGAGATAAGCATGCAAAATGTTGAAAAGTGATAAAAGACAAAGAAGAGAAAAAACTTGTGCAGGTGAGATTAAGAAAATAAGCAAAACAAAAACATCTCACCTCAAAAGGAACAAAAAGCAGAACAAAACACAACTGACTTGAATGAGCAAAATGCAGAAACGGGCCAGGGCCAGTACATCATTCTCCGAAGCTCACCTCTCCCATGGTGGGATCATCTGCTTTGTAGGCATCCAATTTGTCCTGAACCAGCTGGGCCAGGGTGGCATTGTCCTTGTACTCCCTGACGGACAGACAGATGGAAGCAGGTAGACAGACAGAATGGACAAACGGACAGACAGGAAGACAGATGGAAATGTAGGGAAGAAGGGGAGGCAGACAGAGAGAGACAGACAGGCAGACAAATAACTTTTTTTTAAAGGGATGTTAAGTAATCTATGGCCTCTATCAGAGAACTCAAAACTAGTAGCTGCACTGGACGTATCTTGCATGACGTCTCCTTGTCTACATTTGGCCACTCATCCACAGGAATGAGAAAAATACACCATCAAACAACAGAATAGGCCCAGAGATGCACGCTGCATCACCAATAGCTTTAACAACTATTTTAAGGTGGATTTTTCTCTTAAAAGCTGAGATGCTTTTGTGAAGCCGGGCTCGGCCCAGGGCTGCATCTCGGGCGCCCCTGCTGCTCACCCTCGGTATCTGACAGCAGGGTACTCCTTCAGGGTGGCGCACAGAGTGGCCAGCTGTTCTGCCAGCCTCTCCATCACTGGGTTCTTCAGCTGGGTCTTATGGGGGCTGTAGAAACTCTGGAAAGCATCTGGATTGTCCAGAGAGTACACCTGCACACACACACACACACACATAAAAACCCACACACATTAAATCACATGTCCATGATCCTACACCCCTCCATATATCCTGATATATAGTGATACATGATGATAATAAAACTAACACTGACGTACATCGGTGCCCATAGCTTTCACACAATGGATCTCAGAGTAAGATGTGAATCAGTGCCAGTCAGGTACATCTTGTGAAGAAGATGTGCACCATATAAATGACATAAATATCAGGGGTCAGGGAGGGGTCAAAAAGGTCACACAAACACAGAGACACATGATACCCTAGGAGGTCTGGGGGTTTTGTGTTTAAAAGCTCAACTTTTTTTTGTAGTGGATGTGTCAGTTTGATTAAATAGACAAAGAGTGAGAGAGAACTTGTTTGTGGGGCACTTAATGTTAACCTTACTGAAGTAGGTGGGAGGGGGAGATGTTTGGAAAATATGACTTTATGATATCCAAGTTTGCATCTTTAGTTTCAAGTCAATTTCTATAATCAAAATAACCAAGAAACGTATTGATGTAAAACAACCCAATTCATCAACGCGAAGGTAAAATGGGATTCTAGCTAAAAACGTGTTTTCAGAACAATCCAAGTATATTCAGCCAAAATGTTTGAATCAACCACACTTTTCAAGCCTTCACTTTTCACTTTTTTCGATTTCTGTTGCAAACCACTGGCCTGTTGTGGTTCAGTGAAAAGGGTAAAGCTTGACCTCCTGGCTACTGTGTCCAGTAGGAGCACAGATATAGAGTGACAAGACAGTGGCGGATGTCTTGCCTTCCTACTTTCGTTCATCCCTGTCCATCAGTGACCATCTTTCCTACTCCACTTCCACTGTCCTTCCTGTGTCCTCTTTACAGCTGCCGTTGCTCCATCTTGATTACATCCTCCTCCATTCTTCTTTTAGGTGTTTTGCTCTCTTGTTTTTTTCTGTATTACTGTCTTTTCCTGCTCTGTAAAGCGCCATGTGACGAATCTGTCCTGTTACAATATACGATCATTCTCAGGTCACTTCTCCCTTCTGTCCTCTCCATTTCATTTGCCGATCCCTTTCTCCACTCATCACCCCGCCCCTTGACTCTAGCTGTCCTCTCCGTTCTTCTCCCTCCTCCCCAGCATCACTCACAACCTCTCTCTCCTCCCGCCCCATCTGTCCATGGTCACATGACCATACTTCTGCTGCTCTACACATGGGTCCCTCTGCTAGCCCTGCTCCCATTTGCTGCCGTTTGCTGTGTGGTTCCTGACTCATCCAGTGAGGCAAGAGTGTGGGTCTATGGGCGGGCTCATGAGGCAACACTTTGCCTGGAGCAGGACCCTCTGACTCTGAATTAATCACAGTAGACAGGCGGGAGCAAGGCATTGTGGGCCAGGCAGCATTTTCAGCCAGTGAGAAAGCAAGGGATAGACAAGGGGAGAGATTTATGAGATGGAGAGATGTAGCGTGGTAGGGATGGAGGGAGGCTGTGGGAAAGAAATGTAGGAAGTGGCTGAAGGCTGGAGGAAGGGAGCGTGGAGAATAGGGGGACAAATAAGTAGAAATAAATAGAATGATAGAGGAAGAGGAAAGGGGTATGGAGGGATGTAAAAAATGGGGAGGTAGAGAGGGAGAAAGGGGGTGATAGAGAGACAGAGGGAGGTAGAAATTCAGTAACTGAGGGAGGGTGGAAGAGAAGGTGGGAGGAAGAAAGGGAAGGAGGCAAGGTGAGTCTTTCTGGAGCAGTCTGCCAGTGACTGGTGAGTCACTAGCATTGTGCCAAGGCTGCCAGGGCCCTGGAGCATTGACCACCTGTGTGTGTGTGTGTGTGTGTGTGTGTGTACTTGTGCATGTGCATGTGCATGTGCATGCACTATGCTGTATTCTGTGAATGCATGCTCCTCTGCATGCTATCTCTTTAAATTCTGTCCCCCCCAAGTCCTTTCCAGTGTCATTCTCCTCCAACCTTTCCATCTTAATCGATCTCTCACTGCTCTTGCTGGAGGTTTCTATCTCTGGATCTCTCTCTCGCTCCTTGTGCTTAGTTTTCACTAACAGTGATGACAACAAAGTGAACCGATTTAATTCATCGTCTACTGGGAGGAGCAAAGAGAGGTGGAGAACGGCAAGAGTGGTGATGACGTTTCTGCCACAATTGGCTGCAACGATGGTAACTTGGCAACTAAACAACTCACACTGCAACTAAATATTGGTGACAGTATAGGCACAATCAATCGGGAAATCAAATCCTTTATACTGCTAATATACTTGCAAGCAGAAAACTAAAATGAAGTGAAAATGAAATATATTTTTCAGATTGCTGTTATACATACATACATGCCATCTATCTACCAAAATACACAAGCACATAAGCAGACAAACACACACACTCGCCTGGCCGTCCTACTTCTAAACGTTTACCTGAGACTCATAGGGCAAGAAGGCGATGTTGATCTCCGTCAGAGTCTTGATGGTTTTGGAAGCACGGCTCTTCACCAACTCATTGAACAGAGGATCGGGGCAGGCTAGAAGGGGAGACACAACCAAACTTCAGCTAATCGTACTGTCATCATCGCTGCTGTCAGACGAAAAAACCTCACATCGTCACCTCAGTTCATCTCAGTGAGGTGAAATTGAGAAAAACAGACTTTTTTCTGTGCATTTTTAAATGACGCAAGGGATCTTGAATGGGTTTCCTAGGCTAACTTATAGGAGGTGATCTACTGGGCCACCTTTTGGGGCAACTCTCACAGGCAACAGTGTCAACAGGACGCAGCATTGTTTGTTCCTGTAAACACATAGGAGCATTGTGCCAGGAAACATATGAATCATTTTTTTGCCCCGTGTCTCAATTTGTTGCCTGTTGCTGAAAATGTTTATCAGCTTCATTGCCATAGAAATTGCCTAGTATTGCTTAGTATCCTAATATTTTCACATGACAGCAGCTTCATAGATTCAATCATCCATTTAACAACTTTGTGCAATGATCGTCTATATTTCTATATTTCCATGCTAAGGGATAACCAAACTACACTACTACTGCAGAATGACTACAACTTCCAAGGCCTACACAAAAATCTCTTATTGCAACACAGATCACACCAACAGAAAGGGACAACAGCAGGCCATTTCTGGCAATGGCATTTTAGAAAAAGTGCTAAAACACAAAAAGAAGAAAAAAATGACAGACTGTCTACTGTTTTTGCAGGTTTACTCACAGTCAGTGAAGAAGACGTGGGCTCCTTTGTATTTAGCTGAATGAGGGTCTTTGAAGTCTGCAATCAGGGTGTGCACAGACTGAGGAGAGAGAGGCAAGACGATCAGGCCATCTGCATGCATGTGTCTGTGTGTATTGGTTTATACCTATGTATGTGTGAGTGTGTGTTTTGGCGGAGTGAGAGAGAGAGAGAGAGAGAGAGAGAGACCATGGAAACAAAGTGTGTGTGCGGTTTGCCTTGGCTGAGTCAATACCAGTGTGTTTAGCCACACAGTGCCTTTCTCTGTGGCATATGGTTCCTGTGGGTGCTAATAACAGACCTAGCTGCCATAGACACCACTCTAAATATACACTGTGAACCAATGTAAGAGTGTGTGTGTGTATGCACATGTGTGTGTGTGTGTGTTTACCTTCTCTGTGGGGGTAATCAGGTAAATGGCCTCGAGGGTGGGAAGAGGCTCTCGTCGCTTGTTTATGTCCTCCACAACTAGATGACGAGATAGATAGATAGATAGATAGATAGATAGATAGATAGATAGATAGATAGATAGATAGACAGACAGATAGATAGATAGATAGATAGATAGATAGATAGATAGATAGATAGATAGATAGATAAATACATAGATACATAGATACCGAAGGGAAGAGAAAGAAACTTTATCCCTTACTGGTGATGCCCTCTGTCATGATGTCTGTCATCTTGCAGCAGGATGACAACATCCTCATGCTCAGCTGGTCCACAATCAGTGCCTGGCAACAGAGGAGAAACAATAAATAAATAACCCCACATAGACATTATAACACATTACACTGTTTTCATTTGCTTGCTGGACCTGTTGCTCCACTCTCACAGGAATAAAATCATTTCATTCAAGAAAGAAAAACTATACATCCATTTTGGGAATTTCTTTTCTGACTCATTGCTCTGTATTATATGAAAGTATTTCTTTTTGGGGAAAATATCTTTACTTTGCCTTCAGCAATTGCCAATTTTATTTTCATGCCTGCAACCATGAATAAAAATGAAAAACAATGTCAGATCTGTGCATCAAACTAAATCACTGTCTTGAGGAGCAGCAGTGTTGCAGTGTTTCTTTTTCATTTCTAGTCTACGTGTTTTTGATGTCCTGCAGCTGAAAAGATTAGATGTGCACATTTCAACCTTTTTTCTTGCAACTATAAATAACTCCTTTGAGAAAGAAACTCCTGCAGTACTAATGCAGGATAGATGCAGGGTGCTCAGCGTTTTAATCAACATGCTAGACCACAGGAAGAACAGGGTCCCTGCACCAGACAAATGGTACAATAATAGATTTGGCTATAACTTGCAGCTCTCACACACTCATCACTGAGAAGTCAATTACATCTGTGTTAGATGCACACATGGGATATAGACTGAAGGTTGTCTGCTGCTTTCCAACATTTTAAGTAATGACAATTGATTTACACAGGGACAGAACTATGTTGAGTGTGGCTATTCCGTTGTCAACTTCATATCATCTCCATTGGCCCCCATTCAAATATCAGCCAGTGAAGAAAATTTTGCCTCAGCTCAGTGGGAGAATGACTAGCCACAGGCCAAAAGATTTGTTCAAATGTAATTTACTGGATGTATATCAGCTGAAAGAGGACAACACCCTACAGCCAAACAGATTAGACAGCTTTTCTCTACCGTCTTTTTGTCACCAAGACAAATACTTGCAACTTTATGGCACTGTCTGATTGAGGTGTTTCTGATCCTGGTGGTGATTCTTACCTTCCACTCTCCCTTCTTCTTAACCTTCTTGATTACATCGTTCATAATCTCTGTAAGAGACAAAATAAAAGAAGGTCTGAGTGATACAGAATCTCTGTTGAACACACCGCTTAATGCTCCTCAACAGTTCAATACATTTTCCACCCATAGTTTCAAAAGCAGGGCGCAGAGGTACGTGAATAGAACAGAACTGAATAGAACAGAATGCACACACACACACACACACACACACACACACACACACAGTGTACCAGCAGGGCCAGGTGGATCTATTCCCCCACAGTGCTCCGACCACAGAGCTAGAAGCCTGTCACTCAGTTCAGCTCATCTCTTAACTGTGGACATTTTTTTTTCCCAGGCTTTCATTTGTTTACTATCAACGCTCGACTACACAGAAATATATGTGATGTATATGAATATATGTCGTTTGGTCGTTGTGACTTTGACCCTTGCAGCCCTCACTCAATATGGTTAGTGTTTGTGTGTATGTGTGCATCTGTGCATATGTGTGCTGATGCATGCATATCAAAACACACACACACACACACACACACACACACTCTTCACATATGGCTCTGTCTTACACCAAATATGTGCTCTATTTATCTGAGTGCACCACATCTTTAGTTTATGTTGTCCTGCGTCCTCAAATAGACATTGGCGCCCATTTTGTGATTGTTACTAAGGACTATAAATATGAAGTCATTATTGAAGGGCTGAGCTCAGGCCACTGTTTCAGCCATTTTCAATTAAGAACAAGCAGCCACAAGGAACCAGGGATGACGATAAGGACGACGGCTAGACAGCCACTGCAGAAAACATCAGTTTTTGACAACGACTAGATAAGTAAAGTAAAAAAAGAAGTGAAATCATCCCATCCTATCCTAAAAAAAATAGGGTTTTTAAACACAAGATTAAATGACTTTGAGATTTTTATTTCATGCAGTGTCTGTAGAAAGCATCAAACCAACACTGCATTTCCTTGAATGGATGACTATAAAAGACAAGGACGAGTAAAATGTGGCCTGCAACGAGGTCAATGACCAATAAATCCTTGGGGAATGAATGAGGGTCAAATCTTTAAAAAGCAGAGTTTGTTCAAAGAGCAAAATCAGAATTGATTCTCCTCCAGTTCTCAGTGGCTCAAGCACCGTGACTCAAGCACCGTGACTCAAGCACTGTGACTCAAGCACCGTGATTCAAGCACCATGGCAGCGCCGCGGCCTGAAGAACATAATCCCATCCACTCTAGGTCAGGCTATGGCGACCATGTGTGTGCCATGACACTTAAATTGGCCTGATCACTACGCTGGCCATCTGGTTGTAGTATTAGGAAAAATCCATTTAGGGTGAATTGCTGTTTAACATCATGCTGTATCACTGTGTATATAAACCGCTAAGCCCTTCAGAGCCAGCTAAAGCCTCAAGCCACGGAGATAGTGATGGATTATGACAGATTAAAAAGGACTTGTATCGAAGAGTGGTGTGGCAACTACAGGGCCATCAAAAAAAAAGAGCAGGGATTTGTTTGGTTCATCTGATGCTCATTTTGTGCGCCTCTGCCGGGGACAAGACAACATCGAGCAATATATTCCAGGAAATGAAAACGCAGTCCGCTGATTGGTTCCTTTCAAAGCAACAGGGAGGGGCCTGTAGGTTGTCATTCAAAAAGGCAGCTATATTCAGATACTCAACAATTTGTACTTCATCCAACTATCATCCAACTTCCACCAGACAGACACCAGGTAGATTCTTCATATAAAATATATAAAGAAGCACTAAAAAGTAAGTAACTCTGGAAAAGACAATCCAGAAAGAGCCACAGACTCCAAGCTGTCAGAGTCAGAGGATCTCGTCTGAGTCAGAGGATCTGTAATTGACCTCCTATGGGAAAGAGGATCTTGGAATAGTACGTACATGCTCACTGAATGACTGAGTTCACGGTGGAGAGTGATTCCCTGATTCAGCTCCGGTCTATTTCCGGCGTCTTCCAGAGCTATTCTGGACCTTTGATGTGTCGAGCAAGTTTCGTGACCCTAGAGCTCTTGAGGCCAACGACAATCCCTGATGAACTGTTTTGAAACATGCATGGTTATCGTTCTAAAAATAAACCTGGCTTTCTTCTGAAACGCCGACTTTTTGAAGATGGATGTTTTTCATCCAAAGCAACAACAGGCTACAGGATGAGAGTCACTGGGAATATCCGTCACTCATTTTCCCTTTCCTCTACGGATGCTCATGTGTTTCCTCTTGTTCTTTGCTGCAGCATTTTTGTCATGGAGGTCTGATGAGTGTTGCAAGAATGAAATCTCCTGTTACTTAACTGATGCACAGATGGTGATTTTTTTAAAGTCTCACATTTAAGGCGGCACCTCTTCTTCTTGCAATGTAAGGAAGGCTGAATAAATGACTGAAGGCTAGTAAACAAGGTACATTTGGGTCAATTCTGCACGATTTACAGCAAAATAAGCTTGTGTTACGATAAGTGCTCTTTTGAGAATGTGGTCCGCTGGAGTATCATGCTGCCTCAGCTGGTCAAGGCCTTGTAGCCGCAACTTCCTGGGTTCAAATCCAACCTGGGACCCTTGGCACATGTCATCCCTCTCTTTCCCTCCCCATATTTCCTGTCTCTCTTCACCGTGAACTTTAAGATAAAGGTAAAAATACCCCAAATAATCCCCTATGTACTTGCTTCAGAATGACCCATATGCTGTGACATCATGGACAGGACTAAAATACCATACAATTTGGCACACGCTTCATATTGTGCTTAACAAAAAAAATAAAAGCAAAATATGTCTGTAGAAAAAAAGAAACTTATATTTTGTTGTGTTTCCTACAATAAAATATTTTTGAAAACAATATTCTTCTCCACACCTCACAGTATACTGTCCAGCCCCAGTTCCAGTATCATATAAAAATGATATTGATAATATGTTATTAGAGTACTGAAGTGACACTCTCTTAAAAAAAAAGCATGTTAGGGGATGCTGACGCTCTGGATTGATCTTTCTTGACCCTGAGAGTCACACAACAATACATGTCCACACACCAGTCAGACAGAAGGGAAGGGACTTGAATAAACACACCACAACAGCTGTGTCAACCAAACAGACACACACACTTTTACCGTCTCATAATATTTGGCTCTGTCATATCAACTATAACAGGGCACACTCTCCATATTTTTTATTTTATTTTCTAAGCCCTGAAGTACGTTCTGCCCAACGTATGCTGGTACAGGCTCCAGTCTTTCCACGACCCTGAAAAGGATTACACGAGAAGAGAAAATAAATGAACTGTATGCCCACATATAGTTCATTGCAAATCGGATTGCAAACACATTCAGCAAAAAAATCTAAAAAGTAGGATTTTTACAATACTGGCAATACTACAATTAATCTCAGCAAGAGGCAGTGTGATGTGTTATGCTCATTGCGTCTAATACACTCCAATAGCATCTGCCCAACCTTGACCCTACACGTTATCCAGCAATGTGAGTGCTGACAGTTTCTCCCTTTGCCTCGTAGTTCTACCCCTTCAGGGACTTCACCTATGAGTACATGACCCAGTTTCCCTGGATCTCAGCTTCGCAGCAGCATCACTCCCAAGAGAATCTGACACGGCCGATCTTAAAGAGACAGTCAGCCATTTCAGCAGGGCACACACTGAACTACATCTCCCACCATCCACCAGGGTTCACCTCCTGGTCCTTTGGGGGAAACACGGCAGGCGGCTCATCGAGGTTTAATTGTCTCTGTTGGAAAGCATTCAGAGTTTGACGTGTATGATCCCAACTTATATGGGGCCATTGTGAAAAAAACAAGAAAATAGGCAAACATGAAGCCAGGCCTGTATCATAGTCCATCAAGAAGACGACACGCTTCTTTCCCACACCCCTACACAAAATACATTCAATTCACACTGAAGCATTGAATCTAACATTAGCGATAGAAAGCTGCCAGTGCAATAGCTGGAAAATGCTGTATCAGAGTCATATTTTTGACCAAAACTCAGCTAGTCTGCCAATCACAGCCCTGGTCGGCCCAGCCTGCAGTTACAAAAGCCATTCATCTCTCTCTCTCAACCCTGTAAAACACTGAAGCTAACCCTAAACCGTGCAGGCAGATCTCAAGAAAAGTGAAAGAATTGCGAATTAGTAACCGTTCCTAAGACATCTGTCTTATCTGAGGACAGCGGTCGTGCAGGCTGAAGCTAGATGTAGGTCACTCTGCCAAAACAGGAAATGGCTGGACATGATCACCCTTTCCAACGGGTGACAAGGGATGAAATAGGAGTAGAGAAAAAGTAGAGTCACACAGCGTGGCCACAATGTAAATTGAGAAATCTTCCTGCCAGAAATATAGTAATAATAGGGGACTATTCTCTGTTCTCTCTCTATTTTTCATAGCTTTACATTTGTTTGAGGTTCCCGTTTCCTGTTTGACTGTGTTATGCAATTCTCAGGCAGACTTCATAAATGTTTGATATAAAAAATGTATTTGAAGACGGACTAAAAAAGTGCATATGGTTATGAAAGTTTCCTTAGGTACCACTAAATTGTTCTTACCATCTGTTCCTGTTTGCAGTTTAAAATGAACTTATTTTTTTCATTTCAACATATTCTGTAAGGGCTGTGCTTTTTTAAGTCCTATTTCTCAGAGACACAAGGCCATATCCAAGCAGTTTATTGGTTTTCATGGTATGATTTTCTTGTCATAATTATCCCTGAGCTCGTTCTCATACTGAGGCAGTAAAATGTACATAAAGTGCCAGAAGAAGAGAAGAAGAAGGAAGAGGGAGAAAAGCCCTAATAATTACAGAGATACTAAAGCAGGAAACTGCAAGAAATAATCAGTTTTGCATTCACCCGAATGCAAAAAGTAAAAATCTAAACAAATTATGATACTTTCAAAGAGGCAGTAGGTAATCTTGGCTGACAAAAGTATTCTATCTTTATGAAGTGGATCCTCTATATTTTATATGTATTAACAAATAGAATGATGAATTCAAAGTGTGCTTACTTTTTCCTTTTGGAAAAAGCAATAAACAGCATAGCCAACTGTGGGAGTTAAGTGCAATGGGAACACACTTTACAAAAAGCCAAAACCGTGGTGCTGAAAATGGCAGGGAGTATATAATAGGATGGAGAGGCAAGTGATGCACTGTAATGCCGCCGGCTGCAACAACCTGGCCGGAGAGATGGAAACGAAGGTAGGTCTCTGGCTCTATCTGAAGCTGTGAGCAGCAGGTGCTGGGTTGGGTTGTATTTGTTGATGTATGACAGCCCATCTGAATCACTGTCACTTGGCTAAGCTCTGGGCACTGCCTGCGTATGAAATCCTCTTTCAGTTAGAAATAACAACCTGATACCTTCATGCACTGCCATCCTCTCTCTTTCTCTCTACCTCACTCTGCCCATAATCTGCAATTCCTCTGTTTTTGCTTCCGGAGGACAGAGAGCGTCTTGGCTGCCGTTACTTGGCTCCCACATTGATGTTCTTTATTTTACAACACTGTGTTAAATATATATCTCCACTGTAGACTGTAGCCTGTGTGTGTCTGCGTTTGTACGTGTGTATATTACGCGTGCAAGAGAAATATAAAATGAAAGAGAAAGAGAGAGTGTGCATGAGAAAGGGAGGGAGAGAGCTCACGGGTGCACGTTCTCCTAGTGAGACAAGTGGGAGGAAGAGGAAGCTCTGACACAGCACTCTTCCTCAGTGACAGCGAATGGGATTTCATTAAGATCCAGACATTAGTTACAGTAAATGTAAGCTTGTATTAGAGCGGTCTGTTTTAGCCAGCCCAGGTTACGCAGTCATGGTGACATGACATTTCAGCATAGATCCATCTGTGTGTTGTGTGCACGTGCGTGTGGGTGCGTGCACGAGCGTGTGTGTTTACAGAGGCCTAGGGGCTGCAGGCACTGCGTCAGACAATGAGCCCAGACAAGTATGTGATGCTCTGGTTGAGCAATGCTTCCAAGGTCAGTGGAAGCTAAGTGGAAGGCTGAATGTGTGTGTGTGTGTGTGTGTGTGCATGCCCC
>OOFE01034230.1:2489-15907 GCA_900323365.1 Monocentris japonica | reverse complement strand
TGCAATCTATACAAATTTATCTGCTGTAAAATCATAGTCTTCACTTTTTTTTCCTTTTTTCTCCTTTCTGGGGTTTTCCACCTTTTTTGGAGTATTTTGCTTCCAGGTCAGACAGGAAACTGTTAAAGTTCTGCTCTCTAGATGTCTGTCTTTGCTGGAAGATCAGAAAAATATTAATTATATTTTATTTAAAAAAAAAAAAAAAAAATCTCTTCCTTTATTAGGTTACCATCAAATACAGATTGTGTGTGTGTGTGTGTGTGCGTGTATTTATGTTTGTATGTTTACCTTAAGCATCATCACAAGACTGTCATCCTGATCACCGAGCCCCATCTCTTCCTGCATTTCTTCAGCTTCTTGTCTCTCTTTATCAGCCTAGAAGGTGTAACACAACCACATTACTGGGATTAGACTAACAGGGGTACAGCCTACCTGTTGCCCCTGCCCTTTAGTCCAAGGTGTCCTTTTCAGATTGGAAACACCAAGATACCTGATCATCTGAGAAGCTATAAGGGGCATATAACCAGTCTGAAGTGCATGTATACCCTAGTATTTCCACTATATGTAGGCTATTCAACCCAGGTTGGCCTAGCGGTTAGAGAGAGACCAACCCATCACCGGAGGGTCGCTGGATCGATCCCCGGCACCACCAGGAGGGTGTATTCCAGCTGTGAGCTGGTGATTGAAAAATGACTGGTGCCACAGCTACGGTGCCCACCAACACTGCCGAAGTGCCCTTGAGCAAGGCACTAAACCCCAAACTGCTCCACGCGCGCTGTCCGATAGCTGACGCCTGCGCTGTCCGATAGCTGACGCCTGCGCTGTCCTCTGACCTGAAAAAGTGCATGTGTGTGGGGTGATGTGTGTTTATCTAGTCAGAGGTATACGAAGAAAGAAATTCACTGCATGTGTACATGTGTTAGTGCCAAATAAAGTTGATTCAACAACCAGTTCTTCTTCTTGTCATGTCAAGTCAAAAGAAATGTCAAAACTACATTGAGAAGAAACTATTACCGTTCACCTGTAAACACAATTTTAAATCTAGACCTAGATTTATGTCACTTATTTGTCTAATTTTCACACTGTTAATGGTGTGATTACTTTTGGTCTGAATATCAGCCATATTTTTAAGATAGCGTGCCAATCTAGTGATTCTCAAAATGCACTAGAGCAGCTTAGTGCAGTTTCACCTGGAATTCTCCAGGGCCTGCGAACCCCAAAGAGTTGAGCACTGACTGTTATTGATAGAACAGTGCAACTTGCGGATGAAGGTGGGAATTTCAACTACTAAACTCCAACAAGATATTTTGTATAAACCAAGTGAAATAATGCAAAAATATAAATATTGATTGAGTGTGATCTTATCTTATATTGCTGGAGAATGGAAACTATATTGCTGACAAAGAAACTACTTTGGTAGAGTCCAATTTGATATTTCAGAGTTGTTTAACTGCATAATGCATTTCATTTTTAGGTTGGCTTGCCTATTAATCTGTACATCCCCATTCTCCCTTGAAAGGGGATGTACATGCCACTGTGCAAAACTCGACACCACTGGTATGTTTGTGTCTGTGCTACAGTATATCCAAGACTATATTTACGTATTACATGTGCAGTCATTGCAATGATACTGCCTGAGGAAGAGTACTGACTCGAAACATGTTGCCAAGTGTGCATATGCCAGTGTTGCAGGGCTTTCTAAGGCAATTGTATGCAATGTTAAACTTGAATAAATACCCTTACTTTCTGCATCACAAGTTGTCTCCCTCCCCTCGTTATTTTGCTTTGTGTTTTAAATTCCTAGATCACCACAATTTACAAGCAACCAATAGTAAGGAGCAATCATGTTGGAGAGAAAAGCTAGGGAAAGAAATAAAATAAGGAGGTGAGAGATAAAAGCGATTTTCTTCTGTGTCTGCATCAACACCACACACATTCCTCACCCTCTTCTTGCGGGCCTTTTTCTTCCTTTCGCTCTCCCGAGTGAAGGCCGGGAAGGCGGTGACTTCTCCGGTTTGGATGGCATTGCGGAGGATGTTGCAGAGCCGGGGCTCGTCTTCCTGGGAGCAGCACAGGGCCGAGGCAGTGATGGCGTCCATGTCTCCCTGGTGCTGAATGTACAGTTGGATCACATCCTGCCGCTCCTCGTCAGAGCCCTTGTACTTCCTCTCAAATTCCAGTATGTCCTGCACCGTAATCTATCAGATGGAAGAGTGACACAGAGCAGGTCGTGGTCAAAACAACACACGAATCAAGGAAAAGAAGCATTAATAAGGCATTTGGTTCACCTATATTTGGAATGAGAGAAAAGAGATGAGGCAGTTTGTCAAGTATAATCATCATCATCATCATCATGTGTGAATTCATCCATTGTTATTCCTGGGTGCTTTTATTTACTGGTGCTGCAGTAGGTGCAATTACACAATAACCTCCAACCCTGCCATCAATAATACAATTCCTGGAACACACAGACTCAGTTCAGGTGATGGCGGTGTGATGTTTGTCAACAGAACACTGTATCACTTGCACTTGTAACATTAAAAATCCCTGCTATGGTCCAATACCTTAGGGAAGAGAAGTCTCCAGTAGTCTTCCCAGCACCGGTCTTGGCTCAGGATGTCAGACTCTTCATCCACCACACCCTGTTCATCATAAACAGCCCTCTGCTCCTTATCGCTCAGCACTGAATACAACTTCCCCAACGCCTGAAGGAAAATCCATCAAGTTAGAGTTTTAGTTTTACACATCTCTGCAGCGCTTACTAAAAAGTATGGTAATCCTACAAGGCATTTTATCAGGATAATATACAAATATGACATAAGACAGTACCTATAGAAATATTTAGGGGGGGGGGATTAATCATTACAACAACTACTTGTTATTGGTTGCCTTTTTATCTGTATATCTATGATTCATCGTGTGGTTTTGTTGATTTCAGAGTACCGTCAACTTTAGCAAGTAGCCCCACTGGCTTACGTTCATTTTATTGGTTTTGACGGACAGCTAACGACGATGGAGATAACCTGAAACTTCTCTGTGGCCAGGGGGTCTTCGGGAGCCCGGTCTGGGTGGACTTTCAGCGACACTTTGTAGTAGCTCCGGCGGATGTCTGCGTCCGTGGCCTCCTTTACGATGCCAAGCACCTCGTACAGGTTTGAGGTCTTGAACAGTTCCTGACACCGTTCAAGCAGACTCATCCTGACAGTTTTTGTTGTGCTGCGAATTGACCGAACACGCTGGGCTCTTCCCGATTGCTGTCCGCTGCTCGAAACAGCGTTTGTAGCTGCAGAAGTTAAATTAAGCCACGGTCGCTATCAATTCCCCTTTCTACTTTCCTTTGTTTACAAGTTTGGCGCGCTGGCTTGTCACGTGCCAGCTGCGTAAAGGTGACGTGATTACGGAACACGTACGCGTTGTTATGGTTGCCTTTATAACATGTGCTTTTACGTTTATGTATGTAGGTAAGGTTAAGAATACAGAAATATTGGCTGTCTATAAACTGTCTGTCTTTGCTGTCACCGTCGTATGCGGTTCCTATGTAGTAAATAAAATATCTACCCATCAGCCAAAGAACCGACGTTCTCTCAAGCGTGACATCATTTTTCGGCCCAAATAAGGGATTCCGGGCTCGCATTTTCACCCTCAGTGCAAGGTGAAAATGGATAAGGGTGTAAAATAATACTTAACTACCTCCAACGGTAATATTGATTATTTTTGCTTTTGAGGGTAGCCATTTCTTAATTTGTTGATGTGGATTCTGATGGGGTTTCATGCTGCACCATGGAGAAATATTCTTTAAAATTCAGTAGTGCATTAAAATATGTAATATCTGTCATGTAATTTCTACTTACATTATTTCACCAATTTTAAGAACAGAACAACTGGCAAATGGAATCCAAAAACCCCATTCACTTTTAGCCATACATCAAGGTTACTTTGATACATTTTTGTGTTTTTTTCATTTAAGTTCACACTGCCAAATTACAAGCGAACCAGGGCTTGAAGACAAAAGTCACATGGACTCACAAGTCGCTCATTGTTGGATGCAAGCGGCCATTAAATAAAAAGAAGAAGAGTTAAGAGTTCATTTATTGGTCTCTGTCAGGGGTACGCCGAGCAACATTCATCCCATTTGAAACACCCTATCTGAGCATCTCTGTAATATTCCTACCTGGGTCTTTCCAAAGCAGACCCTCTCATTAACCAAAAGCAAACAGGCAGGTACTCTGAAATACTCACCATCTTTTGACCTCCCTGGAATCAAGATTGTAACAGTTCTGTAACTGAATTGTAGTGTTGTAACTGTTCCAAGTAAGGCCCCATCTCTTACGGCGACAGTTGTAGTTATCTGAAAATTCAGTCGTAAGAAAATCAATAATTCTACCCACAGCCTAATTCAAATATATGCATCACTCATTTGTGGACTTTAAGGTACAGATACCCTAGTGTTTATTGGTGCATTTGAAGCAGCACAAGAATACATCAAAGACAATGAGGCAAGTCACTAAGTCATTTTCACTGCTTCATGCGTTAGCAGAACACGAGGATACACACTGACTTTGAACTAAGCATCTGTAGATTTCACCCATCTGTGTTAATACGCCTGTACAATATGCAGCACTAAGATACACTGTATACCCCCTCTCTCCGATGTTTATCCAATTATAACCCCATCTGTTTCTGTTGCATATTTGGCACAGTCTTTGTTGTTTTTGTATTTATTTTCTGTCATCAAAAACCTCATCTGTCCTTTGTATTTAGACACAAAATAAGCACTTGGACAACTGGCACATCGTTATCATGATCAACAACAATGAAAAAGAAAATGACAAAAGCACAGGACTTGTAAATGTTATGAATTTTGCTGGTGTGCAGACCCCTCTCATATGCTTTCCATCCACATCCTACCCGCTGTCTGGATAGTGCTCCAAGAGTTTTAATAACCATCGCTCCTCCAGGGGGCATATTTCCTTGTTATGTTAACAGTCTCTCCACAACAGTCAAATGGCTTTGTCATCATGGTCAGTCTTTATAGAAAGTCCATGGCTGATGCATCTTCTCCCCCTAAACTGGGACAGTCCGTAAGCCTCCTGTAGGGGGCAGCAGCTCAGCATTCCTTCCTGGTCTTGACCGTCTTGCTGGTGTACTTGATAGGGATCCCCCAGCGTCTCATTAGATAGACATCAAACACATAGGCCATTCCCGGCTCCAGGCTCCCGATCACAGCTGTGGTGACAGCCCGTCGAGGGTTCAGCTCCTGGAAGTATTTGCAGAGAACCCTCTCAGTGTCGGAGCGTGACTCCGGCCCCAGGCAGGGTGCGGTGGCAGCAGAGGCTCCCTCAGTCTCTATCTCGCCTTTTCCCAACTTTCGACGGTACACACAGTACAGGCTCCTTTCCTCTGTGCCCATCCAGGCCAGGGTAACGCTGTTGCAGCTCCGCAGCCGGTTGAAGGACTTTATCTGCAGGGTGGAGGGGAGAGAGGGGACCCCTCTGCGGTGGTAGGCTGAGGAGGTTTGCATTTTGACTGAGGCCCTCAGACCTCCTGGTAGGGCAGGGTCTACAGCAGCAGAGGTCAGGGCTGTGGTTGCTCCTTCTCTCTCCAGGTGGATGAGGTAGGAGGGACTTCCCTGAAGCCAAATCTGCGCTAGATCTTCCCCCACAGCCTGGGAGGCCAGAACCTGACCTTTACTGGACACAGTGACTTTGACCTTTGGACCCCTACCACAGCTCTGCAAGGTGAGGAGGCCACTCTGCTGCCAGCCCCGGGGACGGAAGCTGAAGAACTGCTCAGAGTTGGACCCCCTGTCGCGGAAGGTCACCCATCTCAGCTCTCCTTCCCTGAGCAGGGTCATGGGTGGCCGGGCCTCCTCATGCGTGCGAGCGAATGTCCCTGTGTACGCCATGCTGGTCCCATTCAGCCTGTCCATCACAAAGACATCAAAGTAATACTGGGTATCAGGGAGGAGCTCAGAGACAGTGCAAACGTTCTCTGTCCCCTTACATAAACACTGGAGATCAGCATACTCATCAGGGAGGGAAGAAGGTGGAGCCTGGGAATCAGAGTATGTGTCCCATTGCTGCCACCACCAGTCTTTCAGAATCGGCCACACTGTTACTTTTCTCTGCTTCTCCTTCCTCTTTTGTTTCTGATCTTTCTCTTTCTCTTTCCTGATGGTCTCTCGGGCTGCACAAAGGCTGGGGTAGTTGTGCTTAGGGTTGACAAGCACACAGTAATCGTAACTTTTCTGGGTTTGTGGGACCCCGGTTAGGGAGGCACTGGGTGCCCAGCTGAGGGTGACACTGGTCATCCCTACACCCAGGGTGTGAACCCGAGGATCTGCCGGGAGCTGAGGGAAGGTGCCTGATGGCCCCGGGCCTTCACGGAGGTAAATTGTAGCTCTGGTGTCCTGCTCTTTTGACCGCAGCCTCAGAATGTAGAATGGAGAAGATGTGGAGGTATGGGCATAGGAAGGACCCATGTAGGTGTCCATAGCATTGCCTGTGTAGCTGTGTATTTTCTCCTCAGTCCCAGGACTTCGCCACCAAACCTCTGGCATGCTCTTTTTGGTGCTCCCTGTAGGGAAGGAAATAGTGTTAAAGTAATGGTCTGTGACTTTACGATAGCCACCATGGCTGAACAGAGCAGTACCTACAAAAACCCGGACTTCATCAACAGAAAGTCCAAGGAAAAAGACAGTCCCGGCAACACTGTTTGATTGAAGTAGTCTCTTGGGGCTGCAGCGCAAAAAACACCACAGCAACTCCTTATTATCAAAGATCTCACCAAAATAAAAAAAACAAAAAACAGGCCCTCCTTGCCCCTTTAAGCAATGCTTATCGATAGTCTCATTCATACATAAAGTGTGCACATTTTTAAACACAAAAGCTCTACTTAATCAATCTCTGAATATCCTTTTAAAACCAAATGATGAAATCAAAGTGAATAATTCAGGCTGGCAACGGGGACCCTTGAGTTCAGGGTTTAAATGATTTATGTGTCACTTTATATCTTCATGATGTTGTTTTACATGTAGGATAGCCTGTTCAGTCAACCTGGGAAGGTGCTGATGGACTCTAAGACATATTTTCTATTCTAGAAATCTGTGTCTTTGAGTGAAATTTTGATTGTTTTGATTTGCATGGAACATGAATTGACTTCAGTTTTATCCCATGCTGTAATTTTGCTGCTCTAGGATGTTCATCACCTGGGTTTTATTTGCTTGAGGCACAAAATGTTACAGACTATCAAGTACACCTTTTCGGTGTGGTAGAGTCATTTCAACATCTGTGTGTGTGTGTGTGTGTGTGTGTGTGCGGGCAGGCGGGTGCAAATGTGTGTGTTTAAATCGTATTTGAAAATACATTTCCGAAGAAAATGAAAATGTGGTGACTATATACGACACTACACTCGCAGTCAGCCTCTGTCCTTTTCAGAGATGGCATTTGGAAAAGTAAGGCCTTTTCCTTGCTTTGAAGTTGAGCAAAGCAAAGGGGTGAAACGCGTGGATGGAAAGATATAGGATAAGAAAAATCTGTACGAGGTATTTGTGACAGAGATTTAGAGACACTGGCTTATCAAAACACATGGGTCTAGGCTGCAATATGAATGTGCAATATGAATACTATCATTATGCTACAGTCAGATGGTGGTCATAATAAGGGTAACAACCACCAATATAAACAAAAATCAATGGTATTTTCAGAAAATATATAACTTCCATCAGTTTGATACTGCTTACTGTGATGTATACAAATTTACATCAGATTTACACCAGATTTAATTCAGCTGAAAAAAGCGGGTAAACTTAATTCTGCAAATCAAATGGTGCTGGCTGCAATATGATGATGATGATAATTGATCTTGGCATAGCCAGATCTAGTGATCATCCTCAGGGTGAGTGGGTGTCCAAAGGTGCAGGATGTGGTCTTATGGTGCATGTCCACTCACATTGCAGACTTTTGAGTGGTTTGTCCTTGAGGGTGCGTGCAGCCAAGCTCCATTCAATGGGCAGGTCACATGGGCTGACAGTCACAGACATCGCCACAGCCGTCTTCTTCAGTGTGAAGTATAGCCTGTGGAGAAACACCTAAGATAACATCAAGAAGTTCTTTGATTTTTCATGGGGATTGTCAAAAAGATAACGTCCTATTTCCATTCAGCTGCAAGGTGATGGATGAGAAGACGAGATATCTCCCAATGCAAGTGCCATTTTGTTTTTTTTTGGATGTTTTCCAGAAACTGTATGCTGTTATATTTTTCTTTGCTAGAACTTGAAGATTTCAACATTGCAAATATTTCAAGCATTTGCCAAATCTTTGTCTTTCCTCTTGCCTACACGCTGATCAGTCATTTGATAGCAGACCAGGAGAGGTGACCTGAATGTCAGATGATAAGGCTGCATTGACAATTTCAGATGGATATCTGCCCGTTTGCTGTAGCCATCTGAAATCGTGCTTAGCATAAAAACAATGATGTCCCTCATTGTGATTAGGTGTTTCCGGGACCGTAGACCGTTTATGGATGTTGGATTTTAGATTTTCATATTAGATGGCTGTTCAATGGCAAGAAAAGGGCATCTAAAATGCACGCTGTGCTGGCCACGTCTTATGCTTGGTTGCCTATGAATTCAAACAAGCACTATTCTTCCACCTCTGAGTCAATGTTTCAAGTTTGTTCACCTCCACAAGGAATAAACTTGAATAGAACAAGATTCATCCTCGAAGCAAAAGGCCATATTGTTCTGCACCATGACATCTCCTCATGTCAAGGTACCCTTAATGAAAATTAATTAATTAGATATGATTATTTGTTCATAAATATTTGTTTGTCTCTTTGCAAACATCATTATTCATGATATTGTGCAGATGGCAGTTGTTTCCAAACAGATGTGTGACATTGTCATTCTCAAGGGCAGCTTGCGGCTTATTTAATTGAGTGATTAATTTCTGAATCATTGTTTTCTCTCCATTATTTGCTGTGTGCTTGTGCATGATCGCACCGGTGGACAGACTGCAGCACACAGGGAGATGCATTTCCCAATTTTCAGCTCCCTGTTTCAGAATGCTAGCACTGGCACTGTTCTCTGTAGTTCAGGCCAAGTGGGCTCAACTTCCTCTCTCTCTCTCTCTCTCTCTCTCTCTCTACAGTGGTGCTGGAATGAGCCACTGCCTCCAAAAAGATCGTCGAGGAATGCTTGGTGACTTGTTATTGAAGGGCGGAAACAAGAGTGTGTGTATTGAGTAGGCTGTATAGGCTTTTTTCATGCGTCTACAACACACTGTACATGAGCAAAAATCTCCTCCCATCATTCACTGAAAAAAATATCCATCTTAAGTCATTTAGTCCAATATTGAGCCTTAAAATCATATTTTTCTTAAAACAAGAAAGAGTGTGAGAGTGAGATAATTCCATTTGTTTCCAAGGTAAATCAACTTCTTCTTATTCTTGAGTGACATTACCTTGATATGAATGGAGTGACCCACTTGATTTCAGACAGGTGAAACTGCAACTGGAATCAATCACCTCATTGGCATATATTTCATTTAATTTTAAGACTCAAAACTAGACTCAATTATTTCAGTCTCAGTTTTTCTCTCTGGACAGTATAAAATAGAACAGAATAGAGCGCATGAATGCATATTGCTAAAAACCTTTCCTCATGGTCTTTCCCCATCCTGTAGTCTGTTACCCTACCTGCGAGTTCGTCCTTTGGGAAGGGTTATGGTAGTGACTTTTCCCTCCAGTAGCCATGTAGTGGGGCGAAGTGGCACCTCGTTCTCCGGGGCCAGGGCCGAGTGTGCCTGGGGCCACCAAGTGCCACAAAACAGTGCCATGGCCATACTGAGGCACCAGGACAGGGGCTTAAGTGCCATCGCTCTTTCTTACTCTCTTTCACCGTTTCTCTTTCTCCAGTCACCGCCTCTTGGATATCTCCTCGGCACTGAAAGGGCAGAGTGGAAAGGTCAAGAACATCCATCAGACCCCATGAGCACCAGCACACACATTCACACACATTCACACACATTCACGTGCTCGAGTCAGTTCAATTTCTACTGTACCATTCACAGAGGCACTAAAGAGCTCTAGCAGCTGATGATTCATTGATATGAAGAAACATCTCACACTATTCAGACAGAATTATTCATGCAGGCGGAAAAGAAATTGCCATGCTATATTACTCTGGAAAGTGTATAGCACAGCTTGACACAAGCTGGAAAAATCACCCATTGCACCACTTTTCAAAGTGTGAAGTGGGATGCTAATATCACTCAGAAGTCAAAGCCTTTAAATCTACGTTTCTATTAATAGTTAGTTAGTTCAAATGGGTTTGTTCTCCAAATAGAGGGGTCTTTTATCATGGGTGTTTAAAGCCATGGTATCGGGTGAAAGTGAAGCCGGGCTAATGTGGAGAGAGGCACACAAACAACACCTGCAGGTGCTCTGGTACAGTCTAATCCAATCACCACACACAGATGCCGCTTCTGACAAAAGCTGCCACAAGAAGAATTTGTTTCAGATTTCCCCACTCTCTGTCTTTCTCTCTCACGTTGTTGTTTTTTTCTGTCTGTTACTCTATTAATGCTACACTCTGTCTTTTTCTCTATGTCTGTTTATGTAGGTGTGTAGATGTGGTGGCACATTCACGTATGTTTTTATTGTGTTTTATGATTTGTAGGTAGGATGATTACAGATCTCACTGTTGTGGTTCCTCCCCAGAGACAAAACACATTTGTTCAAAGTCACACAGCCTTCACAAATGTGTTTCCACCCCCCCACACCCCTCCGCTTTAACAAGGTGTTTTATGTCAGTGCTGTGCCCTAAAGATCAGATGACAATCACGGTGGAACGTTGGCAGCGGCTGCAGAAGGTACATCTGAGTCTTTCAGGGCTTGGGACGCACAGAGATCCAAACTCACAAACCGTTGCATGGCTACAAAGTGGTACAGAGGCGCCTGCTCATTATCCTTGCACAGAGAGAGGGGAGTGAACGACCCATAAAGCTTTAACTGAGAGACATGCAGCGGGAGAGAGGCAGATTGAGGAAGATTGAATTTGGATGGAGGGAGGGAGGAAGGGGAGGAAGGGAAGGTTGAGGATCCTGGATTAATAAGAGGGAGGTGAGACCAGGAGAAGGAAAGAGGTGAAAATGTGATTGAAAGAGAGGATCAGAATCAGAAAAAAAATATTGTCATGCAACAAGGTTGCTAGGAATCTGTTTTTGTGTTTTAGCCTGACAGATGAAGCTGACTGGTGTTTACTTCAGCCCCATGTCGAATGGGTTCTAATGTGTCACATATTACCAGACTGTTGCACAACCTCACAGCCTCTCTCTCTCTCTCTCTCTCTCTCTATCTGTTTCTCTTTCTACCCCTCTCACCCTCTCCCTCATTCAATCTTGATAAAGATGCAGAAGCAAAAAAAAAAAGCTTGGCGGTCTTGTTTCTTCAAAACGCGCTCGCTGATAAAATATGCATACGGCTCCTCGGCAAATTATGGCCAATTGAATTTTCATAAGGCAAAAAGACGAGGTCTTGCAGAGAGAGAGAGAGCTTAGTGAACTTAACTACCACCCTCTATAAATAAATACATACTCCCCTTTAAGCACAGGAGCTCACGACTTTGATGGTCCCGCTCACTCTGCTCTCCTCCTGTTTTTTTTTAGTTTGAGGCTTTTTTTTGGGATGACTTGCCTTTTTCCAATCACTTCTGTTTATCCCAGACTGCCAACTGACTGCATTTATTTTAGATACTGTTTGGGATTTTAATTAAAGATACTTTGTCCCCTGATCTGTCTGTCTCTCTCTCTCTTTCTGTCTGTTACTGGTTTTCACTCTATTTAGCCACCTCATTAGGTAGTTGGTACAGGCTCAGTTTCAGAGCGATGGTTGAGTGCTGTATGCTATCTGTCCAGACATTGTATTGGCTATCTTCTATCTCCCTGTGCTCTGGCGGAACCATCTGCCTTCTGTTATCTGTGGGCAGATTAAATGGCACAGGGTGGTCCCTGCAGGATCCGTTGTACCCCCCACCCCCATCCCTAACCACTATGGGCATGGAATAGGATTGAGGTTCATGGTAGGGGTTGATGAGTTGGTGAGTGATGGGGTAAGATGGAATGACCAAGGAACTTGATAGGATTTTCCGGTTGATTTTCTACTCCACTGCATGTACATTTGAATGTGTTAACCCTTCTTCTGTCTTCCTCACTTCATTGTCCCTCCATCCCTACCTCTATCATTCTCCCCATCTCATATTTTCCCCCATCCTCTCTCTCTTTCCCTCCTCTCTCTCTCATACACACTTTCTTAAGATATCTTGTTATAGTGTCCGTATGTGTGCCTTCCCTCTGCGACCATTTTCCCACTCCGTAATCATACTTTGCTTTTCAAATGACAAGGGAGAAATACTGGTAGTCAGAGAGAAAGGGGAGATGGGATGAAGTAATAATATACAATGGATGACAAACAAACAAGCAGAAATGCACAGCACCAGAGAAAGATGGGAAGATGAAAGTGAGACAAGTCTCTGTCTCGTGTGTTTTCTGTTTATCCTGCACCAGCAACAAATGGAAAGTGCCCCACATCTCTCTCTCTTTTCAAAACCTCCGGAGACCCAACAAGGAACTGAGCTGAAGCAATAAGTTGTTGACTACATGTATTTGAAATTTGAGATGCTGACACACACACACACACATACAGACACACACGCTCTGCAAGGACAACAACATGCATGCATGCATCCTCTTACCTTCTCTCAGTGCAAGCTCTCTCTCTCCGGTGCAGGGAGCGAGGGATGGGATCAAATGAAAGAGTGAGGATGGAAGAGGAGAGGGGGATGAGAAGCGGCCGAGAGGAGAGGAGGAGCGATGGCAGATTGTTGTCGGGTGTTCCTCTGACTCTATGTCTCCCATGGGGTGCTGCTCCCTACTTCAGGAGGTGTCTCTTCAGGGCTGTCCCAGCTCCAACTCCCTGGTGCAAGGTTCCCCTGGCAGGTGGATTGTATGTCTCTGTGGTTCCTGGTCTCCCTCTGCCTCTCTCTCTCCTCTCTCTTTCTCTTTATCTCTCACTCTCTCACACGTGGAGCCTTGCCCTGCTAAACGCTGTGTGAATGTCAGCCTATCAATGAAGCCTCTCCTCTCCTTTCTCCTCTTCTCGTTTTCCCTCTTTCTTGCTTTCCTCCTCTTTTTCCTCCTCTTCTTTCACTTATTTCCTCTGTTTACCTCCTCTGGTAGCGAACAGAGCTCACTTGCAATTCAAATGGGCTCGTGTGAGGGAGTGTGTGTGTGTGTGTGTGTGTGTGTGTGTGTGTGTGTGTGTGTGTGTCTGTCTCCCCGTCTGCTTTTGTGTCTGTTTGTGTCAGTGTGTTTGGGTGTACATGTGCCTGTCTGTTTCTGCTGGGGACAATGGAAGGTTAA
>OOFE01034226.1:58037-76071 GCA_900323365.1 Monocentris japonica | reverse complement strand
TTGTTTCTTCCTTTTTTTTTTTTTTTTTTTTTTTTTTTTTTTTTTTTTTTTTTTCGACAGTACCCTTAGGCACACTGATCTTGTATCCATGACTCTGTCCCTGGTAGAAAATATCTTAAATCTGTCTTCAGACCTCAGCCTCTGTTTTCTTGACATTTCTGAAGATCTTGGGGGATAGAATAGATGAAAACAAGAAAGATTATAAAATCTCACCTGTCCTGCCAGGAGATTGAGGCTTCTACCATCTTTGCTGTGGTTATTGGCGTTAATTTGAATTTTGGAAGCCAACTAGGCTGCGCTAAGGCTGCTGAGAAGTTTGGTGCTGCTGTTGATGTCATTAAACTCTTCCCTTCTCCAATTTTACCCTGTGTCAGTAAACTGACATTTTCCGCTGTCACAAACAATGTCAAACAATGTCTTTACTGGTGCAGAAAAAGTTTGAAGGCGTTTTTCCTCCCATCACCAATTCCACCAAGAGTTGGCAAACTAGCTAGTTACTGCAGTCACTAAAGCATCAATAAAATGCGTTGTCTACTCTCTTCTCCTTGTCATTGTTCCCCAGGCTCAGGTGGTCTTGCAGGGGAAGTCCAGGAGCGTGATCATCAGGGAGCTCCAGAGGACCAACCTGGATGTCAACCTGGCTGTTAACAACCTGCTGAGCCGGGATGACGAGGATGGGGATGATGGAGACGACACTGCCAGCGAGTCCTACCTGCCTGGAGGTTTGTTATGAAAATGGATAGTTCAGCATACATGAACATTCATTATCAGAATAGGCATAGTGTCAAGGGGCAATGAAGGGGCATTATGGGGTAACATTTGACATAACAGTAAGTAACATTTAATCAAAAAATCATGGTCAATACATTTCTTAAAGCTCATGTTTTTTTGTGTTTTTGTCATTTGTAGAGGATCTGATGTCCTTGTTGGATGCAGACATCCACTCGGCTCATCCCAGTGTGATAATCGATGCCGACGCCATGTTCTCTGAGGACATCAGTTACTTTGGCTACCCCTCTTTCAGACGGTCCTCACTGTCCCGCCTGGGATCCTCCAGAGGTAACTCGCCAACCCACCTCCAACAAGTGAAGGGAAGGCAGGGTGTTAGATAGGCTCAGGTGGTTACACTGCTAGTTGGTGATGAGATTTGTGTGTGCGTTTTGGAGGGTTGACAACTTTCAAAGACCACACAACAAACTTTAGCAACAAAAGTAAGGCAATTGCATCCCATTGAGCCTTATGGAAGCCTTATGGAAGGAAAAAATAGTTTTCATTAAGATGGATAATGGATTAGGTGGATGGATTAAAAGTAGTTTTCTGTAATCGTTGATATAGTTTCCTTTTCATGACATACAGTTGTGGTCAAATGTTTACATACACTTGTAAAGAGCATGTGTATCATGGCAGTCTTGAGTTTCCAATGATTTCTACAACTCTTATTTTTGAATGATTGGAGCACATCCTTCTTTGTCACAAAAAACATTCACAAATTGTGGTTCTTTCATAAATTCATTATACGTCTTCTGGAAATATGACAAAATCTGCTGGGTCAAAAATATACATACAGCAACTTGAATTATCAGTTTTGGTGGTATGGAAACTTGTCAATCAAATTTGCTTTGTGGCGTGGCCTCTTAACTTCTTGTGAGTGATTACGATTGACTACAGCTGGTGACTTCTCTGAGCCAATTTAAACAGGTCCCGTTTGATACACTCACTCAGCCACAAATGCTACAATGGGAAAGTCTAAGGAGTTCAGCACAGATCTGAAAAAGCGGATCATTGACTTGAACAAGTCAGGAAAGTCACTTGGAGCCATTTCAAAACAGCTACAGGTCCCAAATCAACGGTGCAAACAATTGTTTGTAAGTGTAAAGTGCATGACACAGTTGTGTCACTGCTACGATCAGGAAGAAAATGCCTGCTGCTGAGAGACAATTGGTCAGGATGGTCAAGAGTCAACCAAGAACCACCAAAAAGGAGGTCTGCGATGAATTAGAAGCTGCTGGAACACAGGTGTCAGTGTCCACAGTCAAGCGTGTTTTACATCGCCATGGGCTGAGAGGCTGCCGTGCAAGAAGGAAGCCCTTGCTCCAGAAGCGGCACCTTAAGGCTCGACTGATGTTTGCTGCTGATCATATGGACAAAGAAACTTGAGCTATTTGGCCACAATAACCAGAAATATGCTAAATCAGGCTAGAATTAAGGTTTTAGAATGGCCTTCCCAAAGTCCTGACTTAAACCCATCGAGAACATGTGGATTGTGCTGTTGAAACAAGTCTGTGTCAGAAAGCCAACAAATTTAGTTGAACTGCACCAATTCTGTCAAGAGGAGTGGTCAAAGATTCAACCAGAAGCTTGTGGACCAAAAGCGCCTAATTGAGGTGAAAATGGCCAAGGGGCACGTGACCAAATATTAGCATTGCTGTATGTATATTTTTGACCCAGCAGATTTTGTCATATTTCCAGAAGACCTATAATAAATTTATGAAAGAACCAAAATTCATGAATGTTTTTTCTCCGATCAGTCCAATCAAATAAGGGTTGTAGAAATCATTGGAAACTCAAGACTGCCATGATCTACATGTTCTTCATAAGTGTATGTAAACTCTTGACCACAACTGTAGGTCTTTAACTGAGATATAGTTTTGCACAAATGATTTGTTAATAGTTTGATGTGTTTGTGTTGGATGCATTTAATTAAAAAATGGCTTGTTTGAGTTGAGCTGCAGGGGAAATTAATTGAGTTTTTCTTTTCTCTTCAATCTGTTGCTGATTTTGTAGTATGAATGTTTGGTGTTGCAGTCCAAAAATGTTTGGTGTTGTGTACTGCATGGCTGTAGTACGTACAGTGAGCCCTCTGAGAAAGGCCCGCTAGGCCCGCCTGTCTTAACAGGGACCCTCTACGGCAGCCTGTTTTAAAACCTACCTAGCCCACTCTTAGCCCATATGCATGCTTTCTCTCTGTCTATCCACTTGCTCTTCTACCTCGCATTTTAACATGTGAGTGTGCAAACGGACTCACCCACCACCATAATTTAGATTCCCACTCAATCGCAGTGCTACAATTTTGATTTGCATTACAATGATTCTAAAAAATCTATCTCTCTCTCTATTCATAAAAATATGTTGACGGGTCTTTCCCAGAGAGTGGCTTACTTTTATCCCACTGGTGTGACCTTATTGCATACCAGTTCTCCTTCTTCCCTTAGAACGTGACTCAGAGCTGTTGCGTGAGCGTGAGTCTGTGTTGAGGTTACGCGAGCGCCGGTGGCTGGACGGGGCCTCGTTTGACACAGAGCGAGGCTCCACCAGCCGCGAGGGCGAGCCCAGCCTGGACAAGAAGAGCATCCCAGTACAGAGCCCCGTCTCCCTGGGAGAGGAGCTTCAGTGGTGGCCTGACAAGGTAGGAGGAGCACAAATAGAGCTGTTGGGTCAGTGTGTGGAGATTCAGAGACTTTGCTGTGCATCATTGTTTATACTAAATGCAACATCAGTTGATTTGTTTTACACTGTTGGATTATGGCCTCAGATCGTATTTGGAAATATATCTCCTGCAAGCAAGTTGCTCTTCAGGATTACCAGAGATTTGTTATACTCGCATCCTCAAGCCAAGATATGGATGAGTATGTTTTTCTTGAGCAGCACATTTCAATGAGCCCTCTGATTTCCTCCACAGGATGGTGTGAAGTTTGTGAGCATTGGGGCCTTGTTCTCAGAGCTGGTGGCTGTCAGCTCTAAAGGAGAGCTCTACCAGTGGAAGTGGAGCGAACCTGAACCCTACAGAAATGCACAGGTGGAGAATTGCACTATATTGGATGGAATAACAAATTTGCTACTCAATTGAGAGTGCACTAGATGTCATTTATGTTACATCAAGGTGGAGAGTGAAGTAGGGAGTAAGAAAACTAGAGGGACAAATCCTAGTTACGAAGAGTCTAGTCTGTAGGCCAAGACTCTTACTGTACTCTATACTTACTGTAGCTCTTATTGAGTAGCGGTTCCGCACAAATGATAAAGGGCTTTTTACTAGCCTGCACTCCACTGTAGCCTACAGAGTCCCTTTTGCCATATGTTTGGCAGTCAAAGTCATTTGGCTAGTAAGCACCAGTGGTTTATTGCCCAGCTGCTAACTCTCGCCTTTTTGTCATTTGTCCAATCAGAACCCTTCCATTCATCACCCCCGTGTATCCTTCCTGGGCCTGACCAATGAGAAGATCACACTGTTGTCTGCCAACAGCATCAGAGCCACTGTAGCCACAGAGACCAACAAGGTAGCTTCCGCTCGCCCCTCTCTTTGACGCAATCATTAAATGTCTTAAAAAATGTTTTTGTTCTGCTCTGTTAATAGTAACACTTTGATCATAGGATAAATCATAGTAATATGTTTAATAAGTACATGTCTTTACAGTATACTAATCAGCCATCCATGTCTCTAACACTTGTACGTGGTCTTCATTTAATTAAGGGATGTCTACTTGTTTGTCCGGTACAGGTGGCAACCTGGGTGGACGACACACTGAGCACAGTGGCCTCCAAGCTGGAGCACAGCGCCCAGACCTTCCCTGAGCTGCAGGGGGAGCGCATGGTGTCACTGCACTGCTGCGCACTCTACACCTGTGCACAGCTGGAGAGTAGCCTCTACTGGTGGTGAGTAGAAAGATGATTTTATCATGAAACTAGACTGAATAGAATTTGGAGCAAGACTAAACGGTACCATACCACACGGCCTGTGAACGAGGAAGGAATTGGCTTATACAGTCATCTAGTGTTGGCAACCCTGGATTTATTTTCTGCTGAGTTCAAGGAAAAACATTTGGCTCAAGTTTACCCTTCAAACGTCTAAGCTCAAAGATAGCGATGGCCTTCAAGGGGCCCATGTGGTTCACAGCTGATAATGAGTAATAGCTTTCTTGTAATTGAGCATTCATCACTATAGAGTCACAGATGGGGGAAATTATTGAAGTGCTTCAGATAATTTTGTCCAGATTTAGACCTCAAACATGGACAAATAGTGAGGTATGGGTTAACCCAATACTTGCCTTCTGTAGGCGAGAACTCCATTGTGAATCATGGCAGTGCGGGGGTGCACTGGTAAATTTCACATGCACATGATTCCCCAAGCAGCACAAAATACACAGTGGTGGGGCCTGTAGCAAGCAGTGTGAATCCAACTGAAAAGTTGACATCCAGCAAGGCAACATTTAACATTTAATTCACAGTGAACGTCTCTCACACACAGAGAGAATGGCATGTATCAGGGCAAGGTATGAGTGTCAGTGATGTTTTGACGATTCACTGCTTGTATCCATCCACAGGGGTGTTGTGCCTTTTAGTCAACGGAAGAAAATGCTTGAAAAGGCCAGAGCCAAGAACAAGAAGCCAAAGTCCAGCGCTGGCATCTCCTCGATACCCAACATCACCGTGGGAACACAGGTAAGAACACCTCAATGAAAACAGATTTGCACATTCTTTTTATTCGTGCCTGTTTGAGAAGGCTCAATTCCCTTATAGAGCAGAGGTGGACACAGCACCTCTCTAGAGTCTTCCCCCTAGCTGTTGGTTTATCATTCTCTTAGGATGTTCTAGTCAAGGCTCAGCTTAGGCCCTCGACGTAAGCCTTGCAGTTGGTATAACCTTGATATAACAAGTATTGATTGTTTCCCTCCTTAGGTGTGCTTGAGGAATAACCCCCTCTACCATGCCGGTGCAGTGGCCTTTTCTGTCAATGCTGGGATTCCCAAGGTAGGCGTCCTGTTGGAGTCTGTCTGGAACATGAACGACAGCTGCAGGTTCCAGCTGCGCTCGCCAGAGAGCCTCAAGAACATGGAGAAGACCGCTAAGACCCAGGAAATCAAGTCAGTGCCATTACACCTAGCAAAGACGCTGTGCATGTTGGGACCTGACTTTACTGGTGTCCATACGTTCCTGTGAATGCAGTCCTTACTGCAGTAGTTATAGACTTAATATTAGAATTACCTGCATTCCCGTATAAATGACTTTTAAGATATGGTCTGATCTTCATCGAAGTCATAACAATAGATAAACAATGTGATTTAACAAATAACACACAAACATTTAATTCAACAAAATATTTAAAAGTGAATTGTTTGTGTTATTTGTTAAATCACATTGTGTTTATCTATTGTTATGACTTCGATGAAGATCAGACCATATTTATACAGGAATGCAGGTAATTGAAAAGGGCTCACAAACTTTTTTTCTGTATTCTCAGTGACTATCATGGGCCAAAGAAGGCAGCTGTGCTAGATCTCACAGAATTTAACTGTGCAGAAACAGAAATCGGAACAACTGAGCCCGAAGGACTTTGTCTGACTTGGATTGATGTTCTCCTCTTAAAGAAATTTAAAACCAATCTATTTTATGTGACAGTCATTAGTCCCTGCTCGCTCGTTCATCAACCACCCCCTGCTGCAACCCAATTGAAAATTCTGTAATGCCTTCATGTGCTTAACACTTGGTTAACCTTTTTTTTTCCCAAATTAAAACCAGTCAATCAGTCTTGTTTTTCCCCCATAGAACGGAGAGCAAGCCAGAGCTGGTGAAGACTGAGATGGGTCCCCCTCCCTCCCCAGCATCTACCTGCAGTGATACCTCTTCCATTGCTAGCAGTGCCTCGCTGCCCTACAGTATGTCAGCTTCTGTTTGCTTTCCTTCCCTCTTGACCTCTAGCACTCTCATAGCACTCTTTGGTGCTTTTTCTCTCTGTCTCACAGGCACAGGACCCATTTTCTCGTCTCTCTGTGCTCCCATGACTCCTTTGACTTTGAAACATATGGTGCACACTCTTTTATCAACTAGTTTTTCCCTTCCTGTTTCTCCTCTGATGGAAGTATGGCCAGCTCACTGTACATCTGTTTGTGCTGTTGGTCGCCCTTTTACCACCTCTTGTCAAGTATATGGCAAGGTGTGGGTGTCGATAATTAGTTTTCCTTAGTGCAAACTAATCTTTTATGACCTGGTCAGCATAGTATAGCTTTCATGCCCAGATCAGGAGTATAGCCTGAATCAGTATATCATATATTGTATATTTTACATTGGTCTTGTCGCTATAGCTATTGGTGTGATCGTAATAAAGTGTCTTGTTTGAATATGCTCTGATCAAAGGACTGCCACTTCTTATTCTGTGGTCCTTGTAGAACGAAGACGCTCTACACCGGCTCCCAAAGAGGAAGAGAAGGTGAATGAGGAGCAGTGGCCTCTCAGGGAGGTGGTGTTCGTGGAGGACGTGAAAAATGTCCCTGTAGGAAAGGTGGGTGGTGAATCTGAGCTATATTAAGTCTAGCATTCTCATTAGACCTAAGCTAGCAAATGCAGTAGTATATGATTTTGCTGCTTGAGTGCTTTGCTACCTTTAGATTCTGCTGTATTTGCCTCTGGTCTGTCATCTGTGTTACTTGTTTGTGTTTTCCAACAACTAACTTCTATTTTACCTTCAAGGTGCTTAAAGTGGATGGTGCTTATGTTGCTGTGAAGTTTCCAGGAACATCGAGCAGCATGAGCAGCCAGAGCACTGCTGCTCCCACCGACTCTGACCCATCATCACTGCTGCAGGACTGTAGGCTCCTCAGAATAGATGAATTGCAGGTATGGACAGAATCACAGAATGGAATCACTATTCAGCTGCCATGCTTATTTATATAGACATTTTATTGTGAAAAGTCTTAATCTTAGAGGCTGTTTGTTTTTCTGACCTTCACACACACTTTTGTCCTTCCCTCACTGTTTCTGATTAGGTGGTAAAAACCGGTGGAACTCCCAAAGTTCCCGATTGCTTTCAGCGCACACCTAAAAAGCTCTGCATCCCAGAGAAGGCTGAGATTCTAGCTGTGAATGTTGACTCCAAAGGTATGTTGTTGTTGTGTTACCAATACATTTTCATAGTCTGAAAACTGTTTCTAGCCCTTTAATCCCTCTCTGTCTTCCAGGAGTCCACGCAGTGCTGAAAACTGGTAACTGGGTAAGGTACTGTATCTTTGACCTGGCCACAGGCAAAGCTGAGCAGGAGAATAACTTCCCCACCAGTAACCTGGCCTTCCTTGGGCAGAGCGAGCGCAATGTGGCCATCTTCACTGCAGGACAGGTGAGTTGACCACCTCTATGGGTGGTTGCCAGTCTATATTTTGCAGAAATAGACTCACATGTTATAGAACGCCTTACTATCTATTTTAGATGTTGAAATTACTTTGGTACGGGGTGCTAAGAAATCAGAAGACCTCATGTTTTCCCCACCATCTTTTCTGTATGCCTCTTGCATATGACTTTTAAATCAGTAACTTTCATATGTGGGGCAAGCTCTTGACATTTTAACAATCTTTGTTCCAGGAGTCTCCCATCATCCTCCGGGATGGAAATGGCACAATCTACCCAATGGCCAAAGACTGCATGGGTGGAATTCGAGATCCCGATTGGCTGGACTTGCCACCAATAGCCAGCCTGGGCATGGGGGTGCACTCTCTGGCCAATCTCCCCTCTAACTCCACCATAAAAAAGAAAGCTGCTATTATTATCATGGCTGTTGAGGTAATGATTCACATTATAGACATAATGTAGTAAAGACTGTTTTGTGTGTCACTTGAGTGTAGTTAGTCAGATGTTCATAGGCATACTATTTAATGCTGTTTAGAGGCTTCTGTGCAAAACAATGATATGTGTATATATATATATATATTCCCTTCCCTTGAAACTCCTAGGTGGCCCAATAGCCTTATGTTGTTCCGTAATATTAGTCTCCCTCAGCACCATAAAACCCACCCCTCTCGTGATGTTACTTCTCATCAACCAAAAAAAACTGTCACGTCATAATGAAACCCACAATATTCTCATGCACACATCAAGCTGTCAAGTTGTGTGACAAGTTGTCACACTCATTACTAAATCATCCTGTTTGGGCATTTCAGAAGCAGACGTTGATGCAGCACGTGCTGCGCTGCGACTATGAGGCGTGTCGGCAGTACCTGGTGAACTTAGAGCAGGCCTTCCTGTTAGACCAGAGCGGCCAGGCCCTCGGAGCCCTCCTGGGCCACCGTTGTGATGGCAACCGCAACATCCTCCATGCCGCCGTTTCGGTCTGCTTCCCTGTCAGTAACAAGGAGACCAAGGAGGAGGAAGGTAAGCTGGAGTGGTAGGCAGCCCATGTTAGGATCCCTGTGAAAAGGACAGAAAGAGAAGGTGAGAGAGGCCGAGACCTTTCTCAGCCACAAATGAAATGAAATAAGGAAACGGGGAATAAGGAAACGAGAAGACAATCGCTTTTTCAGTCAGCATTTAAATTCAGCTTCAGCGCTGTTCCTCTATCTGTTTAATTGCCTGCTGCTTCCTGATTCTGTCTCCATGGTAAGTGTTGGTGCTGTGTCATTTCAGAAGCTGAACGGTCGGAGAGGAACACATTTGCAGAGCGTCTGTCTGCTGTGGAGGCGATTGCCAATGCCATTTCTGTGGTCTCTAGCAACAGCTCTGGGAATAGGACAGGCTCCTCCAGTTCCAGAGGGTGAATAACTTGCTGTGCAGAGAAAGAGTTATATTGTTTGTGATACACAGAATATGTAAAGACCAATTGTCTATACAGAAGGCCATGTGTGAAAGTGTCACAGGTTTTCTTGCAAGAAATCTCAGCTTTGGATGTGTTAGTCCAACATAGAATCTTTTAAAAAACTTGTTAATCTTAATCCCCACTCTTGTGTGTTCTCTCCAGGCTTCGTTTGAGGGAGATGATGCGGCGTTCTCTAAGAGCCGCAGGTCTCGGCCGCCATGAGTCTGGCCCTTCCTCCAGTGACCACCAGGACCCTGTGTCTCCACCCATCGCCCCTCCCAGCTGGGTGCCTGACCCCCCACCCATGGATCCCGGTTAGTGCAGCAAATCATCACCAACTAGCTACCTCACAAAGCAGTAATAATTCATCAAGATTATAGGATTATCTTTTCAAGGTGGCCATAATGGTTTTGATTTAAGTGAAGAAGTCTATGTGCTTTTACGCAGCTGTGTTGGAAAGTCTACGTTTTATCCTCCCCAACAGATGGTGACATTGACTTCATCCTAGCCCCGGCTGTTGGTTCGCTGACCACTGCCTCTACTGGCACCAGCCAGGGACCCAGCACCTCCACCATACCAGGTCAGAAAGCACCTTCACCCTAGAAGAAAGAATGAGGAGACAATGTTTTCCCAGCCAGGATAGGATTTGGGTGGCCACGTGTAGTGAGATCAGTAGTCCGTTTGTGCTGCCTTTTGTGGCTGAGACATGGTAAACTTGCACTGACTAGCCGTGATGATATTGTCTCTTCCTCTCTGCCTCTTTAATTGGTGTTTTTTAGCTGTATACAACTCAGGTATTCCAATACTGCAGATAATTAAATGGTGCCACTAACATCTACTGTCTTCTCCCTCTAAGCAGGGCCGTCCACGGAGCCATCTGTGGTTGAATCTAAAGACAGGAAGGCTAATGCCCACCTTATTCTCAAGCTGATGTGCGATAGTGTTGTTCTGAGGCCACACCTACGAGAGCTGCTCTCTGCCAAGTACAACTCTTTATTTATATACAAGAATATTTCCGAATTTGTAGAGAACTGATGCAGCATCCTTTTAAATAAAATAAGATGAATTGATGCTTTTTCTTCAACAGCAGATGACCCAGGTTTTGTCTATTTGTTTACTCTCCTTTCTCTCTAAACTGTTGTGTGTGTCGTTAACAGGGATGCCCGTGGAATGACCCCATTCATGCTGGCAGTCAGTGGGAGAGCCTACCCTGCAGCCATCACTGTTCTGGAGGCTGCTCAGAAAATGGCCAAGGGTAGGTCACTCAATCAGCTCACTGCTGTCTGCTGTGAACTGGGTTGGCATTTGAGGGGAAACTGACTGTTCTGCTTGCAAACCTGTATTTGACAGCGGCTCTGCTTTGGTTGCTCCTATTACATTTATTCTGATATGGCTCTGATACAAAGGGAAAGGGAACAGTGCTGTGACCAACCAAAACACCATTAAAACAGCATAAATATGTCCATGTCAAACTGATGTAATTTGAACTAGTTAGGTAACAGATCAATAATTGGAGGTTATCTATGATTTTGCACGGTGATGCATGATGACCTTTTCTGTCTTTTGAGTGCCTTGCTTACAACAGCCATCATGTTGCAAATGTAATCCCCCTGTCCTCATATTTCTCTTTTTGTTCCTCAATTGTCTTGAACACAGTGGGTGACCCTGGCATTGCAGAGAAGGAGGATGCAGATTCTGTGTTTATGGAAATGATTTGCCCCTTGGGGACCAACCCAGATGATTCTCCCCTCTATGTCCTCTGCTGCAACGACACCTGCAGCTTCACTTGGACTGGAGCCGAGCACATCAACCAGGTCAGTCGCATGGGAGGCCCTTGCACTGAGGTTCGCGGTAAAAGCATTTGGCAGTGTTATAAGCCACATCAGAGGGTTTCTCCATCATGAATGGGCAAAATGGAAGTTTGAGATTTTTTTTTTTTAATTGACACTGTAATGATCAATCTGCCCATTAACTTTGTATTTAGGATATCTTTGAGTGTCGGACCTGTGGTTTGCTTGAGTCTCTCTGCTGCTGCACTGAGTGTGCCAGGGTGTGCCACAAGGGACACGACTGCAAGTAAGTGCTAGTCTTTATTGTTTTTATCCACGTTCAAGCTTTGGTTTGTGTCTTTGTTACAATTGCTCTTGATCTCCTGTATTTCAAACTCTTATCATATGCATAGTCATACAATTATTGTGGTGCTGTTCTTTCCAAGGCTGAAGAGGACCTCTCCCACAGCATACTGTGACTGCTGGGAGAAATGCAAGTGTAAAACACTGATCGCTGGTCAGAAGGCCGCTCGCCTGGACCTGCTATACAGGTTACTCACCACCACCAACCTGGTCACCACACCAAACAGCAGGTAAGACCGCACTGAGACACCCTCTATGGCCCTTTACTATCTGCTGTTTAATTAGATTAGTGTACTTTCTCAGGGGTGTATTTATATAGCAAGGTGCCCTATGTAATAAAAATGGGAGGTAGAGCAGGTGGCTGTGGGCCTAGAATGCTGCTTTATTTAATAATCAGGTTAAAATAAGGAACAAAACTCAGACAGCTGCTAACGCTTCATGAGCCATTAAATCATCTGAACTGTATTATTTTGACACATTGTATGGAGAACACCTGGTAATGTATTATTGGCCAACTAATGATATTTCTCCAATTGCTTTTTGTTTCTGTCTATAGGGGGGAACATATATTACTGTTCCTGGTGCAGACTGTTGCAAGGCAGAGTGTTGAGCACTGTCAGTACCGACCACCACGCATCAGAGAAGACAGGAACCGCAAGGCTGCCAATGCAGAAGGTGGGTACATGATATTTTTCACGTTTTCTCCACCTTTCACCATTAATGCAGACTAATGGTTTATAAATTTGTCTTTTCCCAATAAGTAAAGCATCTTTTGATTAGATTTTAGATTAGATTCAACTTTATTGTCACTGCACAGAGTACAAGAACTGAGACAACGAAATGCAGTTTGGCAAGTGCAAATATGCTGTATGTACAGGATGAACTATAATTACAGTATAAACAGTATAAACAGGTTACAAAATATATGTAATATATGGCGCAAAGGTATGAAGTTGCACCTTGCACAAGCATGGATATGACATTTGCGTTGTGCTGTCTTCTGCCAGTTCAGACTTTGGCCTGGAGAGCAGCTTTTCAAAGACAACTATTGTTTGAAAATCCCCTCCTCCTTTCCAATCTCTCAGACTCTGACATGCCCGACCATGACCTGGAGCCTCCCCGCTTTGCTCAGCTGGCTCTTGAGAGGGTGCTGCAGGACTGGAACGCCCTTAAGTCCATGATCATGTTTGGCTCTCAGGAGAATAAAGACCCGTGAGTAGCACAATCTAACGGCCTAGTTTTAGTTCCATATTTGTGGTTTGGGTATGGCAACTGAGTATTCATTTTTAGGGTTTCACATGTAATGTAAAAGCAAGGTAGGTCTTTGTGATGGGGTACATGGACCAGAGTTATGTAAGTTCTTAATGATGAGCAGTAGTGTGACTCACACCACAATCTTGTCTTTGTTGGCTAGACTAAGTGCCAGCAGTAGGATCGCTCACCTCCTGCCTGAGGAGCAGGTTTACCTGAACCAGCAGAGTGGCACCATCCGCCTCGACTGTTTCACCCACTGCCTCATCGTCAAGTGTGCGCCTGACATTACTGTAAGTCGGGTTAGTCTTTCTCCTCTTTCCCTGACGAAATGCAGCAGGACTGATCGGCAACTCCTCCCCCTCAGCTTCTATATAAATGATAACCATTTGAGTGGGCAGATAAAACATTAAACACACCTTCCTCTTGATTTCAGTACAATTGTAATGGATATTCTCCTATAACGAATTAGGGAAACACACACTGAAACTACCCCAATGTACCTTATGGTTACTTGCTTTCCTCAGTCAGTTCCTTTGTTCTTATCACACCCTTGCACTGAAAGTATTTGAGTAACTCTCAAAGATGTCGGCACTCCCCTTACCATCTCCTTTCTCTCTCACTAGTTCATAGACACCCTCCTGGGCACACTAGTGAAGGAGCTGCAGAACAAATACACTCCTGGCCGGAGAGAGGAAGCAATCAATGTCACCAGGAGGTTCCTGCGCTCTGTAGCCCGCGTCTTTGTCATCCTCAGTGTGGAGATGGCTTCATCTAAGAAGAAAAAGTAAGACTGAAGGGTTTTTTTTTTCATTTTAGTGCATGAATAGTATTCTCTTTTTGAACATTTTGCCACATAGATGTCTACCATTTCATATCCACACGTTCTCAGATGTTCTGTTTATTGTCCACTGTCCTCTTTACTTGTGTGACCCTGTTTCTGTCTTTAATTTGTCTTGATTGCTATGTAAACTTGTACTAGAAACATGTAATATAAATAATTATTACTATTCTTCCACTATATTGATAAACCTTGATTGTGAAGCACTTTGTAAACTGTGTTTTAGAAAAGTGCTATACAAATAGTTATTATTACTAAATATATTATTGAGCCACACCGACTCAAACACAGAAGGGGCCTACAAAAGCGCTAGCTGTGATCTGACCTGATCTTGTGAAATATACATAGCAACCACTGATGCTCTGTCTTGTCTTGATTTCCTCCACATAGCAACTTCATCCCGCAGCCCATTGGGAAGTGTCGGCGTGTTTTCCAGGCCCTGCTGCCCTACGCCGTGGAGGAGCTTTGCAATGTGGCCGAGTCGCTCATTGTCCCGGTGCGAATGGGCATCGCAAGACCCACTGCCCCGTTCACGCTGGCCAGCACCAGCATTGACGCTGTTCAGGGCAGCGAGGAGCTCTTCTCTGTGGAGCCACTGCCCCCGAGACCGTCGCCTGACCAGTCTAGCAGGTCAGTTTATTTTTGTCCCTGTGGTTCCCTGTCATGTTGGGGGTTGGGAGTTTTAACATCCTGGGTACCTTTTCAAACGGAAATGTGTATGTTGGTAAATTGAGTGGTTTAACTTTTATTTATTGGGTATTTGGTAATGCTTTGAAAGTGATTCTGCAAATCAGAATTGAGGACTGGAACTATCTATAATTAATATTTTCTCATTTTGTTGGTCTAATTTTGTAGCATTTTTAGCCCACTTGCCCCCATTAGCTAATAAGTGTTAATCAGTGGAGCTCTAGCTCTGCCATTGGTGAATATTGGTGGAAATTCCCATTGGGATCTTCAACCTTTAAACGGTCCCAATCCATTGATGAGCACAGAAAACTGACAAATGTGTGGTTCCACGTTCAGTTTCATATTCAACATAGGAGTACCTTTCTGAAAAGGACAGGCTTTTTTACTTTTTCATTACATAATGAACATGAGGTTGTTCCAAAAGATGTCCCTTATTACAAGAGTTAAGTCACATGTAAGATATGTCTACATTCACATCTGCTGTAATGCATCACATTTACATTTGACACAATTCTAAAGGAGTTGTCAGTCTATGTTACGAGCTAGATATGTCTTCAGTTTGTCCCAGTACCAATCTTTTTCTGTCTGTCTTAAGTATAAATTCCTTTTTAATGTGTACTGTTCACAATATTTATCCTCTGGCTTAGAGTGGAAAGTTCACATAAAGGCCATCATCTTATGATTGCCTTCTAATTTCCTGCCATGAGAATTCTTACAAGTATTTCTCAATATCAGGTTGAACATCAAACCGAAAAGGAAAGGCTTTTGTGTTTTGATTTCTTTTTTTCTTGGATATAATGAATCTGGGCTTCTGTTCATCTCCTCCAGCTCAAGCCAGACTGCCTCCTCCTACATCATCAGGAACCCCCAGCCTCGGCACAGCAGCCAGTCTCAGCCCGTCAGAGGGAGAGACGAGGAGCAGGACGACATTGTCTCGGCAGATGTGGAAGAGGTGGGGGGCCTATTATAAAATCATTAAGTCGCTAATGAGCTTTGTATGTTAGTGGTTCAGTGCACGGTGGTGGCTGAATTTCCAAGAAAATGTGATACCACCTAGAACTACTTAATATTGAATGTGTGGGTGGAATTATACACGAGTTGAACTAAATGTGGATGCATCAGTTCTGTGCAGATTTTGAAAGTTGTGTTGACTGTTCATTGTTTCTTTGAGGTTTTCTGGCAGTACACAACTCAAATTTGGGGGTGGAAAAATATGTTTAGAAAATCTTGCAGTGTCCATCCATGCTAGTACAGAAATAAGTCACCTGTGTCAAATGGCCATAGTTTGGATGTAACACGGTAATATGCTCCTATAGCATACACAAAGATGTGCATTTGGTTTACTCCTACTGTTGAATAATTTCAGTTTGGAATCAGATGAGCTGCCATCCTCTGTTTTGCCTCAGTCGTTTTTCTTCTGTGTTGGGGTCTGACTGTGTCGTGTTTGTCTCTCAGGTTGAAGTTGTTTTGCCTCAGTCGTTTTTCTTCTGTGTTGGGGTCTGACTGTGTCGTGTTTCTCTCAGGTTGAAGTTGTTTTGCCTCAGTCGTTTTTCTTCTGTGTTGGGGTCTGACTGTGTCGTGTTTGTCTCTCAGGTTGAAGTTGTTTTGCCTTAGTCGTTTTTCTTCTGTGTTGGGGTCTGACTGTGTCGTGTTTGTCTCTCAGGTTGAAGTTGTTTTGCCTTAGTCGTTTTTCTTCTGTGTTGGGGTCTGACTGTGTCGTGTTTCTCTCAGGTTGAAGTTGTTTTGCCTCAGTCGTTTTTCTTCTGTGTTGGGGTCTGACTGTGTCGTGTTTCTCTCAGGTTGAAGTTGTTTTGCCTCAGTCGTTTTTCTTCTGTGTTGGGGTCTGACTGTGTCGTGTTTGTCTCTCAGGTTGAAGTTGTTTTGCCTCAGTCGTTTTTCTTCTGTGTTGGGGTCTGACTGTGTCGTGTTTGTCTTTCAGGTTGAAGTTGTTGAGGGAGTTGCAGGGGAGGAAGATCACCATGATGACCAGGAGGAGCAGGGAGAGGAAAATGCCGAGGCCGAGGGGCAGCATGATGAACATGATGAAGATGGTGAGAAATACCTCCTTTCCCCTACTTTGTATATGAAATGAATGAAAACCTGCAGACTCTTGGCCCTCCATGGCACATGATTGCCCACCCCTGTTGTATAGGAACGCTAAGGAAGATGGTGACAGTGTAGTTGGTCATCTAGTTGGTTTGATGAATATTGGTTGATCCTGAATCCCCAGCTGACAGTGATTGGAACCCCTCCCCCCCTCTTTTCTTTGTTTCCTGCTTCCAGGAAGTGACATGGAGCTGGATCTGCTGGCAGCAGCCGAGACTGAGAGTGACAGTGAAAGTAACCACAGCAATCAGGACAATGCCAGCGGCCGCAGGAGTGTCGTCACAGCAGCCACTGCTGGCTCTGAAGCAGGTTGGTCAACAACTGTTTTTAATCTTGCATTTTAGATTTCATTCTAGATATTCGTTTAAATCCGCTGACTTCATTAAAAAGTCCTCGACTGTTCCCTGGACTTTTTATGGAAATGTGGTCACCTGTCTTATTGACCTCATTTAACTGTCCATCCAGATTTGTCTAAGGCTCCAACCGCTTGCTGAATAGAAAATGCATTTCTTTCTTGCCATAATGTGATATATTTTTTTCATTCATTCGCAGACTAATTCAGTCCTCACATAATCACTAGTGCTTAACAGTCAGCCTAGAAGAGAAACCTTGTTTTTACTTATTTAGAGTTCATTTTAGACTGTGGGCATTTCTGTGTTTGGAGAGCTAATGATATAGCAGACAAAATGGTCCGTGGCTCAATACTCAATGTATTTCATTTGCAGGCAGTAGGGTGTCCTTGGCATTTCCTATTTTTGGTATGGGCTCCTCTTTACTTCAATGCATATACAGTATGTCAGGGCGAGAGTGAATTTTCAAAGTGCACACACAGTTTCCCTCTGATAGTTCCTTCAGTTTAGCCCTCCTTTATCCTCATATTTCACTTTTATCATTCCTGTCATTAACTAATACTATTATTCACAATGAGTCTAGCAACCTTGATGTTCTTTCCTCCTGAATAACAGACTAATCAAAGTACATCTATCTTTTCCAAATGGTGTGGTGTTTTGCTCCTTAGCTAGCTCTAATTTGCATTTCCTACTAATGATGTTTTCCACTCTGAACACCGATTTCAGTTGAGATGTTGCTGTTGTCTTTCCCTCTAATGCAATTTCCAATAAGTTTTAAAGTCAAATACAGAAAATTAAGCCATGTATTTATTCAGCACTAGCTGACCGACAGCAATGGAGCTGTGGTTTGACTCAGTGTTTGCAGTATCATATTAGTACTGTTTGGCCTTGTGGTGGTGTGGTTCACTAACCTGCACTCTGCCTGGAAAAAGTTGATGTGGAATGTGCAAACAGGAAAACCAAGATGTATCAACTAGAGATTAACCTTGTCTCCATTCTTCACCCCTCCTCCTCTCCCCAAGGTGCCAGCAGTGTCCCTGCCTTCTTTTCAGAGGACGACTCTCAGTCCAACGACTCCAGTGACTCCGACAGCAGCAGCAGTCAAAGCGATGAC
>OOFE01034226.1:43282-57904 GCA_900323365.1 Monocentris japonica | reverse complement strand
GCTCCATGCAGTGGGCTGTTCGCAACGCCCCCAGCCAGCGGGCCACGGGCAGCGCTCCCTCCAGCTCCTCCACACCGGCTGGTCAGTGGAGCTTTGTCTATTTGATGTGAATTGTTTGTATTGTCTTGTATCACCCACAAAGCTCTTTCAAGCATTTGCTTGGTATCTTTCTAGGGGATGATGACTACGTGCCCGTAGTCATCGTCCATTCCTGCTTATGGGTGTCACCCATGTCCCCGGGTAGCGAATCTGCAGTAAATAGAACACCAAATTATCATCTTTCCATTCTGGTGGCTTTGGTGCTCGCCAATTATGCTTTTTCTATGCAGGAAAAGCACTGTACAGGGGACTGAACCCCTCCAGCTGGGGTAATCTCTTTATCGACTAGGCCATTCTGTTGTGCCCTTGATTTCCTCTAGGGCCATCCATACTAAAAAATGAATGTGTTCATGATGGCACCTCCTAAGGTGCTTCAGATAAACGCGTCAAACAGATGGCGTTTATAGTATTTATTATGTTCTATGTTGTCTGCTCCACAGCAAGCTCCACAGGGCTGATATACATCGACCCATCCAACCTGCGTCGCTCCAGCGCTATCAGCTCCAGTGCCGCGGCAGCAGCAGCCGCTCTGGAGGCCAGTAACTCCAGCAGCTACCTGACATCTGCCAGCAGCCTAGCCCGGGCCTACAGCATCGTCATCAGGCAGATCTCAGACCTTATGAGCTTGATTCCCAAGTATAACCACCTGGTCTATTCCCAGTACCCTGCTGCCGTGAAGCTGACCTACCAGGATGCTGTCAACCTGCAGGTAAGATGGGGTGCCCTCATGTGGCGATCTAAATATGCTGCACTACCCAGCCAAGGCATGAAAATGGTGACCAGTCGAGTTTGATCAATTTGACTTTTTGAACGCAGATGCAGATAGTTTTGTATCAATGCTACTAATAGATGATATTTTGTGATATCTTTATTTTTTTGTTCTATCTTTATTTTGTGTTATCTTTAAATTTTACTATTTCCATTAAATATTTAAGTATTCAGTGTTTCCCTGAGAATTTAATTCTTGGCAAGGTGGAAAAGCCTCTGAAGCAGCATCTAGACCAATCTCATGAAAATGTCACATTAGAATCCCATAGACAGCCAGTATAGTATTGATCAGTTACACAATAAATATGTACTCAAACAAACTGCATCATATCGGCAGTGGATGATACTGACTGGCTAATATCCGATTCTTAATTTAAAAAATATATATCAGCCGCTATATTGAGTTAACATGAGTGGAAGGTTTTTTGACTGCTGCAATACCCAGGTAGGATATGATATACTCTGCATTTCATCTTAGAAACACTGCAATGAAGACACAGGCCCTAGGCTTTTGCATCATTATGTGGGATGGAAAGGTTTATAAGGGTTATTATCTTGTTATCGTCCTTAAATAAAATAATCTGGTCTTATGTGTGTTCAACCAGAACTATGTTGAAGAGAAGCTGATCCCCACCTGGAACTGGATGGTGTCCATCATGGATTCCACTGAGGCGCAACTGCGTTATGGCTCAGCCCTGTCGTCTGCTGGAGACCCTGGTCACCCCAGCCACCCGCTCCACGCCTCCCAGCACTCGGCTCGCCGGGAACGCATGACAGCTCGGGAGGAGGCCAGCCTCCGCACCCTGGAAGGACGCAGGTTGCGATCGGCTCACTTTATGTCACACTTGTACTTTGTCTCATGGGTTCAAAAGTGTTTGGTAATGAAGCTCCAACTCTCTTCCTTGTCATGGTTTTAGTTGTGGTCTGATTCAGTTGTACTCAAGTTACACTAATGGATGGAGTAATGTTTTTGGATAGGTGGATACATAATAGGATGAGGCAAGTTGTGCTATTGAAAACAATGAACATCTGGTTTGCCATCCACCGCTTACCGCCACATTGTGGACGCAGCATTAGTCTTGAGTTAAAGTAGACTACCTATAATGATCTGGCAAGAAGATCTGACAACAAAAATAAAAACCTTGAAAACCTACTTTTGGAGCCTTTAAATGTTTTACAGTCCCAAACCAACACTTTCATCTATGTGTATAAACTCGCTGTCCTCCACACTCCAACAAATATCTAGATCCATATTCCTATAAATTAGAGATGTTCACACTTGTTTTGTTTGTTTTAGGAGAGCGGCCACCTTGCTGACGGCTCGCCAGGGCATGATGTCGGCACGAGGCGACTTCCTCAACTATGCCCTATCCCTGATGCGCTCTCACAACGATGAGCACTCAGATGTGCTTCCTGTGCTGGATGTGTGCTCACTGAAACATGTGGCCTACGTTTTCCAGGCTCTTATCTACTGGATTAAGGCCATGAACCAGCAGACCACTCTGGACACCCCACAGATGGATAGGAAGAGGTAACTGGAAAATGCGCTTGCAGTCCTTTTATTTAAAAGCTAGTAATAGTTATATTTAGGGCAGCAAAACTGAATTTCAAACAGGCAAATACAATTTCACTTTTTAAGTAATTCCGATCCAAATGATGCAATTCAATTTCAAGAATCACAGAGAAATTCAGTGCACATAATTCAGTTATCTTGTGTGTCAGATTTAAGCCCGTATGTGCTCCCAAGCTATAAACAGTCTTTGTAATCCACTTAATCTTCTATTTGTAGGAACCGTGAGATTTTGGAGCTGGGTTTGGACAATGAGGATTCTGAACATGAGAATGACGAGGACACCAATCAAAGTAAGTCACATAGTGAATCCTCTTGTTTTAAAATTGTAGTCAGTCGAGTTTGTTCCCTTGATGCTTTGCGAGTGATGTTGAGGTCTAAGATAATTGGTGTATGATGATATTCAAAGAACTGATAGGTGTTGAGGCATCTGAAGACAGCCATAGAAGAAGAGCAGGTAGACAGAAACGAAGCAAAAAGAAGATGGCAGCTCGCAAAGGTACAGTTCAGACTAGACAGGCAAAGAGAGAGACATCTTGTCAACTCCCATTTTTAAATAATATTGTATCTTTATTCCCTCTAACACCTGATAATTTTGACAGTTTTTGTGCCAACAGTCGCTGTGTTTCTGTCTTGCTTCAGGTTCAACTCTGCAGGACAAGGATGAGGACCCAGTTCCTGCTGAAACGGGTCAAAACCACCCCTTCTTCCGTCGCTCCGACTCCATGACCTTCTTGGGCTGCATCCCACCCAATCCCTTCGAGGTTCCTTTGGCTGAAGCCATTCCTCTGGCAGACCAGCCCCACCTCCTGCAGGTCAGACCTCACTGCTAAACACCTGTTTAGGGTGGAAGCACATCAAAAATTCTTGAACTAATTAAGTAGCAAAATTGTTGTCCTCGTCAGATGTGTGACATCTAGTTGCTGATCTGGTGAAAAGTTCTTTTGATTCTTCACCCTAATCTTGAAAACGTGTGGAAAGCCTTTGGGTGGAAAACATGTCTATAGTCAAGATTGACATAACTGACTGTGTGATGTTTTCCCAATCCAAAAATAACCCTCTATTGCTTCAAGCTCCAAAGCTTTATTTTGCTACTTCACTTGCAGCCTAATGCCAGGAAGGAGGATCTGTTCGGTCGTCCCTCTCAGGGCTTGTACTCCTCCTCTTACATGGCAACTAAAGGCCTGGCTGAGGCGAGCATGGACAGGAACTGCCTGGAGGTAAACATGGGCTCCTCTCTACCACCCTCCTCTCAGGTATACCACCCCTCTTCACTGGACAAACACACTGGCAGCTGTGTTCCAGTATCCACAGCTAGCAAATACAGCTTGCTAAATTTGCGTATGAAACCTGCAGGCAGGTTGGAGGAATCTGTAATGGCTATCCAGGACTCATCATTTCCTCTCCTGTCTTCTCAAAGAGCATTGGAAAGGGTCTGTGGTTTTTCCACCTTGACCCACTCATGCTTTGTGAGCTAACGAAAAAGGAATGTGAGGAAATGATGGATACTTTATAGAGTCAGGTTTTATTTTTATTTTTGAAATTGTTTTTATTTTGATATTTTTCATGCGCTGAGTCATGCAAGTGTGGATATTGGAACATAGCTAGTCGTCTGGCCCATTTCCATTCTTTCATCATCAAACTGTCATCATCTTGACAAAAAGCATCTATTCGCAACACTAAAGACATACCCTGAATCCCACTGAAACAGATCCTGCCCACTAAGATGTCTTACTCGGCCAACCTAAAGAATGTGATGAGCATGGAGACTGGCCAGCGGAGCACTGAGGACCAATCACTGGCGGAGCAGGAGATGGAGGCTTCAAAGCCAGGCCCCTCACCACACGACCTCGCCGCCCAGCTGAAGAGCAGCCTGCTGGCTGAGATCGGCCTTACTGAGAGCGATGGACCTCCTCTGCCATCATTTAGGTACTGACCACTCGTGTTCGATTCAAGGTCATTTATCTGTGGCGGCCAACCTCAGCTGAAACTTTATCCCCGGAGCTAGAAGAAAATGTAAATTCAATGACATCATCAACACTACTATAAATACTGACATGTCCACAAAGGCAAGCAACCGATTTGTTTAATACTGTTTTTAGAGGCATTCACTACAGTGGTCTCCCTAACGGTAGCCTGTAATATATTGATAGAATAATTTTGGACATGTCTCCCTAACGCTGTCCTGTCTCTCCAGACCCCACTGTAGTTTCATGGGGATGGTGATCTCACATGACATGCTGCTTGGCCGCTGGCGTCTGTCACTGGAACTCTTTGGCCGTGTCTTCATGGAGGATGTGGGAGCCGAGCCTGGATCGGTATGTTGAAATGTCAAGCTTCCCTCCCTGTCACTACTGTCAAGGAGCCTTTGAGCAAGGCACTTGATCTGCAACCGCCCCAGTAGCTGCTCAGTGTCCAACAGTAGAAGACTGTAGTTGTAATGGGCAGTAACAAGGCGCGAATGTGTGGACCTCTGTGAATGTGTAGCAGGGTGTTGCTGGATTGTGTCAGTCAACTTTCCTTGGATAAATAAAGGTTATAAAATTCTCTCTTTCCCTTGTTGTGTGTCCCAGATCCTCACAGAGCTGGGTGGCTTTGAGGTGAAGGAGTCCAAGTTCCGCCGGGAGATGGAGAAGCTGAGGAACCTGCAGTCCCGCGACCTGGCCCTGGAGGTGGACCGTGACCGTGACCAGCTCATACAGCAGACCATGCGCCAGCTAAATACACACTTCGGCCGGCGCTGCACCACCACGCCCATGGCCGTGCACCGGGTGAAGGTCACATTCAAAGACGAGCCAGGCGAGGGCAGCGGTGTGGCGCGCAGCTTCTACACAGCCATCGCCCTGGCCTTCCTCTCCAACGATAAGCTGCCCAACCTGGACTGCGTTCAGAGCGTGAGCAAGGGCATGCAGGCCAGCAGTACGTGTCATCACGATTACAACTCAAGTATGACTATCATGGACTTAATTTCATTGATATACGAGATGGCATTTTTGTGATGGTGAAATCAGCTATCACTCGGGTGAAAAGCAGATATTCCCCCCCCAAAAAAAATTCAAATATAAACCTGTGTGTGTATGTGTATATAGATCTAATGCAGCGTCTGAGGAACAGAGACCGGGAAAGAGAGCGGAGAAGTGGAGGGCTTCGTGCCGGCTCCCGGAGAGACCGAGACAGGTGAACTAAAGAACCTCAAGCTTAAAATGTTCTCCTTTTTTAAAACAAAAAACAAACCTCACTGCCAGGCAGAGAAAGTTGCTAACGTGTGTGTGTCTGTGTGTGTGTCTGTGTGTGTGTGTGTTCTGTGTGTGTGTGTGAGACAGGGACTCGAGGAGGCAGCTGTCTATTGACACCCGACCTTTCAGGCCTGCGTCAGAGGGCAACCCCAGCGACGAGCCCGACCCCCTGCCTGCACACCGACAAGCCCTGGGGGAAAGGCTGTACCCACGTGTTCACGCAATGCAACCGGTAACAAATCTTCATCTGGTAGATAAATTTCAGACAGGTTTGCCTCATATTGAGATGTAACTAAGCAATACAGAAAGTACAACCAGAGGTGTGGGTTTGTGTCCTCAGGCGTTTGCCAGTAAAATCACAGGCATGTTGCTGGAGCTGTCCCCAGCCCAGCTGCTGTTGCTGCTGGCCAGCGAAGACTCCCTCAGGGCCAGGGTCGAGGAGGCCATGGAGCTTCTCATCGCACATGGAAGGTATGATAACCTACTGTCACGTTGTTCTACTCTCAATGCCTGTGACATTTCAGTACTGTGCCAATAGATGGTAAACTATATCAAAATTAGTTTGTGACCTCATTTCCTTGTATTACGAAAGGTAATAGGTTTATAGTTACGGTTAGTTCTGATTTTTGTTGCCCCACTGGTCAGTTTGACAAACTTTCCTGTCTCTTGTCTTTCTCAGGGAAAATGGTGCTGACAGTATATTGGACCTGGGTCTCCTGGAGGCTCCAGAGAAAGCACAAGTAAACTCAAAGTCTTTGTTTCTGGTCTATACTGTTTCAATATGATGACTTTTACATTTACCTTTCAACAATAACTATCAGTTTGTGATTATACTGAAACAGCCTGGGTTATTGTGCTAAGGTGATCTTTTTCATGTTGACTTACAATGGCACAGACGCTTCTTCTGCACAATTCAGCCTGGGTTAACACCCACTTGCCACACTCACACAACCCTCCCCTTCATCCTGTTGTGTGATTGTAGCAGCAGGAGAACCGTAAGCGTCATGGTTCAACCCGCAGCGTGGTGGACATGGAGTTGGATGACCCAGACGACGGAGACGACAACGCTCCTCTCTTTTACCAGCCCGGCAAGCGAGGTTTCTACTCCCCCCGGCCTGGCAAAAATACAGAGGCCAGGCTCAACTGCTTCCGCAATATTGGCAGGTAATGGATTATCTGCGTCATGATTGTTGAGTGAAGTAAGGAGAGAATTGTATTTATTTAGTTTGGTGCATCAGAGCCTTGTTTTTCCCCATATCTTCAGAAGAGGAGGTTATTAGGGAGATTGTGTGCAATGACCGCTTAGCACCAAAGATGGAGACTAAATGAAAAATTGAGGATTTTTTTTTTAGTTGCATGTATCACAGTTATAAACAGTGGAATATATTTTTGCATCAGCCAATATTTTTGTTCATGCTCATTTGACAGACCATTAGATTTGGACGTTTAAGCACTAGTAAAGGTAGTAATATATCGATCAAGTAAGATACTGACTGACCTGGTATCTTACTTGATCAGTATAATAAAATGACATACAAAAAAATGAGGAAGTATTTATGTATATGTGAATGTTTTGTCTCCAGAATACTTGGGCTATGTCTGCTGCAGAACGAACTCTGCCCAATCACATTGAACAGACATGTCATCAAGGTGCTGCTTGGCAGGAAGGTAAGAGAAAATGTCTCCAACAGTTCTTCCATTTAAAACAGCTTCATGATACTGCACGTTTTAGATGAAGTTGCTAAAGGTACTGAGAGTTATCATTTATGTCTTTGCTGCTGCAGGTGAACTGGCATGACTTTGCGTTCTTCGACCCGGTGATGTACGAGAGCCTTCGGCAGCTCATCCGCCATTCACAGGCTGGTGAGGCAGATGCTGTGTTTGCTGCCATGGACCTGGCCTTCGCCATTGACCTGTGCAAAGAGGAAGGAGCTGGACAGGTAATGGACTGCATTTATATAGTAGTATTGAAATAGTATCTCTCACCGAAGGTACATTTCTTTGTACATTAAATGTCAACAATTGATTTCCAACAACTTATGGGACAAAGAGCACTTCTGAAAGATGACCTACCACTTTTAAAACTGTTTGATCAAATGCACTTTTTTGATTCAGTAATAATTTGTTCAAAGATTTTCACACTTTGTCCTATTTGTGAATAATTATAATTTTACAGCTTTGAATGCAAAGATCAATAATCTTAAGAGGATTATAACCATATCGTGGCCGTTTTTCCGTATTGGGTCAAACATTTGCTGTGCATAGCGTTCATAGACATACAACTCATTGGTGTACATACAATCTAATGGCTTTGACAGCCGAATCTGCATGGTCTGAGTACTGAAAGAAGATTTGAGTAACTCTGTGTACTGAAATAACAGATTGATTTCATAGACGATGTGATGATTCTTGACGGCCTCTTCTCCCTGGTTCCTCCAGGTGGAGCTGCTGTCTGGTGGGGTTAATATGCCGGTGACTCCCCTCAACGTCTATGAGTACGTGAGGAAGTATGCAGAGCACAGGATGCTGGTGGTGGCTGAGCAGCCTCTCCATGTAAGTTAAATCCCCCCTCAAGTGTTGTTATTACACAGCTTGGTACTGTGACAGCTCAGGTACAGTACGGCACACACAGTGCAGTGGAAAAAGCATACTAGATAGTTCTCCAGCTGGTGGACTAACCTGGTAATACATAGGTTAAATAAAAGGTATGTTGACCAACGGGTGTATTTCCGTTGTCTCTTTAATCGCACATCGGCAAATGGTGGCAACTCCAGTTACACTCAAACAACTTATCGGCGCAGCCTTTACTGTTGCTATCACCATTGCTCTCTTGGCACTTCCTCCTCCATAGACACACATGAAGTATTCACACCAGTTATGTGTCGTTTGTGTCTCTCCCAGGCGATGAGGAAGGGTCTGCTGGATGTGCTTCCTAAGAACTCCCTTGAGGACCTGACAGCCGAGGACTTCAGGCTGCTGGTCAATGGCTGCGGAGAGGTCAACGTCCAGATGCTCATCAGCTTCACCTCCTTCAACGATGAGTCTGGTACGCTGCAATGTCTTGATTCTCCCTTTTCTTTATTTGCTGTCATGTCTCAATTCTCTTTTCTTTATCTACATGTCTGGATTTCTATATTCTCTCTAACTCTCTCTTGTTGTTGCTTATTGTTAAAATGCAGTTATTCAGGAATGGAAGATTTGCAGTTGTAAAAAATGTTTTGTAGTTCAGTGAGAAACTACTTCTGTTTGCTTCATCGAACAGGGGAAAACGCAGACAAGTTGCTGCAGTTTAAACGCTGGTTTTGGTCCATCGTTGAGAAGATGAGCATGACTGAGAGGCAAGATCTGGTAAGTCTCTTTTTCATCCCAACTATACTGAAAAGAAAACCAACACTATCCAACATTCTCAATTTCTGGGTTTCTATCCAATTCTTTTTCTGCAAATTATGATTCAAATTTGAAAAGCAAAATGGAAACAGTATATTTTAAGAAAATGTCCTCAATGTCGCAGTTTTTACGCACGCTTGAGGCAGAAATGTTTTGTAAATACAATTGGTCTTTTATTTTATTTGAGCTGGCAGTAAAAAGGTCTTAAAGTTTTAAATTTAACTTTGAGAAACCTTTAGTCACCCTGTTAATGGTTTTCACTTTTTGATTTCCCTCAGAAATAGAAAAGGATTTTTTCATTCATCATAGCCCTCATTCATATTTTGCTTGATATTGAACCGAACCATGAGCCAAATCGTCACATCCCTAGTGGCCAACATTAGACACCGAAGAACAATAACAACTTGTTTAATACTTTTAATTCTTTAAAGACGCCTTCCATTTCTCTGGCTGATGTTTTTTCTGAAGTAGCTATGTTCTACATTCAGGAAGCCTATTTCTTCTCTTCAGCCCAGCTGATGGAAACACACCTCATTTTCATTTTATTTGTGACTTATTATTTTCCTCTCCTCTTCCTCCTCCTCAGGTGTACTTCTGGACCTCCAGCCCATCTCTGCCAGCCAGCGAGGAGGGTTTCCAGCCGATGCCCTCCATTACCATCCGGCCTCCAGACGACCAGCATCTCCCCACAGCCAATACTTGCATCTCACGTCTCTACGTGCCACTCTATTCTTCCAAACAGATTCTCAAACAGAAACTCCTGCTAGCCATTAAGACCAAGAATTTTGGTTTTGTGTAGAGGTTCAACAGAAGAGTTAAAAAAAAAAACAGAAAAACATGTTTACCGTTGTGTAATATTTACCTAGCTCCATTTTTGTAGATTTATTTTTTGTCTATAACAATTTTATGAAATTCAACATACTGTCGCTATCTCCCCTGGCGGTAATATTTGTTTGTGTTGTGAACACAGACGGCTTGTTCTTTTTATTTTAATTTTTCTTTTTTTTTCTTTTGTGTTTATCAAGAGGTATACAGTCTAGAACATTCCTGCATTGGCATTGTAAAGATGTAAAGCCCACAGCTCTGCTCTATTGGCTTAAACCTTTACTTCCCAGGAATTTGGCTCGACAGCCGTGTCTGCCGAAACCCAGCCAAAGATGACAGCAGTAGAAGTATTTAAAAGAAGAAAAGAAGACACACTGTGATTATAATTTTTTTTTCCTGCCCTGAAAAAAATACTATCACTGACAGTTCACTGCTGCCTTTGTGGAAAGTCATTTTTCTTGTATAGGGGGAGTAGGGAATTTCAAAATAAACTTGGATGCAAATTAGTTATCTGATCTTTATTTTTCATTGCTTAAGTCTCTTTCTCATATCATCTTAAACAGTGTATAGTCCTGACTGGGACTCTAAAGGTTTATTGGCGGTGCTACTTGTGTATTGGTTTTAAGATTAAGAGGGAGAGAGAGAGAATTTGGCTTACCTCATTTTGCCAAGTTTTGCTACAAGTCATGAAACTCCACTCTACACTTGATTTGATAGATTTGGACAGGACACCTTCATGAATTTTGACCATACAATCGGGTGTAATAATGTTCCAGTCCCTGATATCAAAAGCTCATGAGGCTTCTCTGAATCTAACAGAACTGCAACAAATAGCATCGTAGAACCACTTCCTGTCTGACATGTTCTGAACAAAAGTGCAGGTTTATGACAGTTTTAATGCTAAGTACAAGAACAAACAACCTGTTGGGATAATCAGGAGTAGTGATAGATTGGACTCAGACAAGCAGGATTTTAACTGGAAGGTCGACTGGGAAAACCTGGGTGTGGAAATGGCATTAACTCAACGGTTACCATCAAGCTGCTCTTGAGCAAGGCACTCAACCCCTGACTCCTCCAGTGGCCACCAGTAGAAGACAGTGGTTGGTATGGGCAGCACCCTGGTGTGAATGTGTCCAACTGTATCAAAGACAACTGACAAAGAATACGACAGGACAAGATCAATAAACAGTAAGAGCCAAACGGACAAAACGAAAGGAATAAATGACTATTGGACAAGTGACGATGACTTATTAAACATGGGCGGGGCTAAAAGTGATTTGTCACCGTTTGATCGTACAGAAGAAGAAGAAGAAACAAACTTGACGGACTCAAAGTGGAGGTAAGTAAAATACTGCTCCTTGTAACATTATGAATTCGATTACGAGTAATTGTAGGAAGAGAAACAGCCTTAGTGATATATGGATCGTGGTGATTTATATTGGCTGTTGAAAACAATGTTGCATTTCCATCTAATGCAAACTTCATAAATGCTAACAACACGGTGCCATTGCCTCTGTCTTACAGATATTTTGAAGAACACTTCCTCAGCAGTAGATTGGGTGGAGAAAAAAAACTTGCTTAGAGGAAGAGTGAGTGTGATCTCGTTACTATGGACACAGTGTAGGTCAACAACAACATGAAAAATAAATGTCAGCCTGATAGGGTAACGTTTTTTACAAATAAAATCATGTTATTGTCTAAATTTTTGTTAATTAAAAATAAAGGTAAGCAAATGTATTAAGAAATTGAAACAAGATTTTTTTATATACGGAAACCGAGAACCAGCAGATGGCAATGAACCTAGTAAATTTGACTGACACTTTTGACCCCGCCCATGGTTAATACGTCACCGTTCCGCAAGCCGGCAGCTAGGTATACTCAGAATTACCTAAAAGGAATCTAAATTCATGCAGTATTTACATCCTAAAATTACATAATTACATTTTTAATAAACCGTCCACACATTGGCCGAGTGTGTTTGTCGAGTGTCCTTGATCGCCCAGTTCTATAGTAAATTAATAAACTTCCAGTGACTTGTTGGTCGTGAACGCAAGGTTATAGACATACTGAGTATTGTGGAAAAAAAATGTGCAAAAAATAATGGCCTGTCACTAATAATAGCCTGGCTCTAAGGCCTCTCTTTTGTTGAAGTAAGTAAAGGCTGTTGGATGTTTAACGGTACCTTTATTCCTCAGATATGAGAGAGTAATATGAAATTAACTGAAAGCAATCAGAATATGTTGCTGAGTTTAGGTAATCCCTTGCATTTTGTTAGATGAGGTAACTAGTAACTGGAATGGAATGAAGTGGTTCTGTTGCCATCTAAAACAGATTCCAGTCTGGAGGTCTGGCACACCAGAGATTTACACATAATTCACATCATAAACAATAAATATCAATGACTCAAAAAATTGTAAATATTGTAAGTCATAGCTAACAACGTATCATTTATTAATAATTTTAAATAACATTTCTTCCAAAGTTCGTTATCTTTGACCAGGACCCCAAAATCTTGTTTGAATCGATACGTTTGGCCAATCAGGAGAGGGGACGCCATAGCTACGCCCCTTTCATTGGAGCTGTCAGTGCCAGCGCTTTGCTTCCTTCAGGTACTATCGGAAATATTTAATGACGAGCACAGTACACATGAACGACCCAGGAACGTGATAAATACGTACTCCTAATTTCTGTGATATCCGTGATATGATGTTTAGGGGGCGTACAGCATAGAAGCTCTGTCAACAACTTACGGCAAAACCTTTGGCTTACAAATTAATTGAAACATCAATTCCATGCCTGGTGCGTATAAAGCACTTGAATGCTAAAAGTCGGAAGTAGGAGATTCCCAGGAACACGTAAAGACATTGGTTCTCCTCCAGTCAAAACGGAGCCATATGAGGTGAACCTGTTCCGCCCGCGGTCAAGTCTCGCTGGAAGCGTTGTGGTAGTCAGCCTTAACGTTGGCCCGTTACCCTAATGTGATACTGGCTCGTTAACTTAACGTTTAGAAGTCTTGGATTTAGGTAATGTTAGCTAGCTGTTTGGCTAGGCGAATGTTGCTGGCAAATCAGGTGACTTTATTGTTTTCCATCATGTCGAAGTCGTTCCGTTATTTTTAGCTAGCACATTGCAGGCTAGCGCAGCTAATCGTACCAAGCAAGCGTGACTAATCGGTCTGTTGTTTAAATAAACAATACAAATGGAGCAGTGGCAGGACGCGGCCTCTCGGCAGGTCCAGCTGCTTACAAATCGTCTGAATGAATTGTTGTCCAATGGCCTGGAGCTGCTGCACTCCGAGCTCGGCGTGGATGTGGGACTGAAGCCTGAGCTTATTCCGCCATGGGTGATCCTCTTAGCAGCATGTATCGGCCTGGTACTAATGGTCGCTCTGTGGGCCTCAGCCTGTCGGGGTCTCTTCAAGAAACGACCCACTATACACACTGTCGACGACGGCGTTGAAATCAAAGCGGGTGTCACAAAGTCTGTGATTAAATCCGAGGAGCAGAAGAAAAAGAAGAAGAAGGCAGACAAGGCAAGAAAACCACCCCGCACCATTTCCTAGCTTGCCACCGTTAGCAAGGCTAGCTGTCTGGCTAACAGCTCACTGACAGTAACCGTTGATTCATGGCTAATAAGCTAACTAGCTAGCTTGCTGCCAATTTAAGCAGCTGGTGTCCGGCCTTGCTAGGCTAGACTTGGATAACGCTAGACATGATGCTTGCTTGAAATGAGAGTAGCTTGCCAGGTTGTCTACCTGGACTTTATTATAGCCCTCAACCTTTTGTCATCCATTGTCCCTTGCAGAAAGCCCAGACCGCGCAGCCAAATGGGAGAGCTGTTGCTGAACAGCAGGAAGAAGCCATACTGTCAGAGGAGATAGTGCCACATCACCAGCCGCCTCCAACAGAAGTCAGGGCTGAAAAGGCTGCAGAGGTAACTAGGCTGTACTAAAATAAGATGGCTAACATGATGTGACCTGAACATCTGTTTGTCCATTGTGCAGTATGGGCCATGGCAATGTTTGTATAAATGGATGTAATTAACTGCGATTGCTTGTGACCCCACTGGGACACATTTTGTGGGTCCTCTTCAGTCTCCATGGAGAAGCTGACGAGTCCACCATGCTCCCTCACTGTCGACCTCCGATGATGTGGCCTGACCAGCTGGCAGTGTTAGGTTACGGTCTTAACTTGCAGATGCAGCATAATCCTTGAGGATGGCTCCTGACTTAAGACAGTGTCAGATGTGGTCCGTTCATCAAATGCCACCTTCTTGAAACCACAAAGCAGCACAGACAAACAGTGGCCCTCCAAACTGATAGCTGTTATTTACTCGTCAGAATATTGAAGAAAGCAATAATGCAGACACCGGAAGATCAATGGTGCCTTTAATAAAAGGTAGTGATATAGGTTTAGGGAGTCTTGGATGGTGTATGTAATTTCACTTAAATATAGATGTGGCAGCATGAGCATGCTGATTTGATTGATTATCTATGGCTCAGCATGAGGTCACTGTGAGCTGTATAGTATCTCTTCTGTAATCTTAAATTCCCCTCTTTCTGGAAAATCCCAGCTTCACCATACCTCACTCACATGCTTTTTTTTTTTTTTTTTTTTTTTCTCTCTCTCTCTGTTTCTGTTCATCCAGGTCAAGAAATCCAAGAAGAAGGCCAAACAGGCTGCGAAGGAGATTAAGACTGTGACTGCAGATGGCAAAGAACCAGAAGAAGGTGAAATG